>SJYX01013371.1:0-70572 GCA_006410675.1 Oreotragus oreotragus
CCCTCTTACACTGTTGGTGGGAATGCAAACTAGTACAGCCACTATGGAGAACAGTGTGGAGATTCCTTAAGAAATTGCAAATAGAACTGCCTTATGACCCAACAATCCCACTGCTGGGCATACACACTGAGGAAACCAGAATAGAAAGAGACACATGTACCCCAATGTTCATCGAAGCACTGTTTATAATAGCCAGGACATGGAAACAACCCAGATGTCCATCAGCAGATGAATGGATAAGAAAGCAGTGGTACATATACACAATGGAGTATTACTCAGCCATTAAAAAGAATACATTTGAATCAGTTCTAATAAGATGGATGAAACTGGAACCGATTATGCAGAGTGAAGTAAGCCAGAAAGAAAAACACCAATACAGTATACTAACACATATATATGGAATTTAGAAAGATGGTAATGAGAACCCTGTATGCAGGACAGCAAAAGAGATACAGATGTGTAGAGCGGACTTATGGACTCTGAGGGAGAAGGAGAGGGAGAGGGAGAGGGTGGGATGATTTGGGAGAATAGCATTGAAATATGTATACTATCATGTAAGAAACGAATCGCCAGTCTATGTTTGATGCAGGATGCAGGATGTTTGGGGCTGGTGTATGGGGATGATCCGGAGGGATGATGTGGGGTGAGAGGTGGGAGGAGGGGTTCATGTTTGGGAGTTCATGTACACCCATGACGGATTCATGTCAATGTATACCAAAACCAATACAGTACTGTAAAGTAAAGTGAAGCCTGGCTTGGAAAAAAAATAAAGAAATAAAAAATAAAGAAAAAAACCTTGCTATATTTTGTCTATTCCTTTCCACAAGTAACACCCCTGATTATGCTCATAAGTAAGTAAGTGTTATTCGCTCAGTAGTGCCCGACTCTTTGCGACCCCATGGACTGGAGCCCACCAGGGTCCTCTTTCCATGAGATTTTCCAGGCAAGGATACTGGAATGGGTTGCCATTTCCTTCTCCAGGGGATTTTCCCAACCCAGGGGTCAAATCCGGGTTTCCTGCACTGCAGGCAGATTCTTTACCAACTGAGCTACAAGGGAAGCCCCATACATCTCGTTTATTTCTACCATAGAGAGAAGAAAGAGCACTGATGTTGGAGGCAGACTTTCAGTTTGAAATTCTTCTTCAGTAACATGTCTGATATTCCTTCTCAGTAGACAGGAGACAATATTATCTGCATGATAGATCTTTATGGATAATTTAATCATATAATTGTGTAATACCTAGAAAAGTGGTTGTCATATGAAAAGAACTGAAAAATATTAATTCTTCTCTTTATATTGAGACTTCATTTATTATGATTTTCCCATTACAGGAGAAGTTGTGGGAAAAATTTTTCTACTTTAGTTACATACTCAATAGTATGCACCATAGAAGATATTTAGTATATATTTTAGAAATAGTGAATAAATAACTCACCTAGATGAGTTGCTGTTAAAATAGTACTGTATATATTTATGGGCTTCCCTGGTGGCTCAGACAGTAAAGTATCTTCCTGCAGTGAGGGAGACCTGGGTTCAATCCCTGCGTCAGGAAGATCCCCTGGAGAAGGAAATGGCGACCCACTCCAGTACTCTTGCCTGGAATATTCCATGTGTGTGTGTGTGCATGTGTTTCTGTGTATTTGTCTGTGTACATATACATGTCCCTTAATGCTACAGAGGGGAAGAAAAGATAATTGAATGTTGAGGGGGATTGTTTACTTGTTGATGGGTCAGTCAATTTACATGTCCTTATTTAAGTATCCATAATCATATGCATGTAGAAGAAGGCTATTTTAAATTAGTACCTGCTTTCAAATTTATTTTCAGAAAGAGTTATATAGTTGTGACATGACAATTAAATATAAGTTCTAAATGTTTTCTTATAAGTCAAAGTGTTACTAAAAAAAGCAAGCAAAATGTTGCACAGAAATTATTTTCACATTATTTATCTCAACCTCATTTTTTCTTGTCAATGCTTTCTCTATTTGTAAAAATAAAATGTTATGAGAGTGTTTATCATGAGCTTAGTTTTTCTATTATGTCTGTGAGTTTAGAAAGAAAGTTATTATATCTGTTGTTTCCAGATTTAGTTTATTCCAAGCCTATCTGACTCAGTAAATATTTTTGCTTGAATTTTCAAATGTCTTGCTTCTTACACAACCACATTAAAAAGTAAAAGTAAGATAAAATTGAAAATTCATGAGATGTATACGAATTATTAATATATATAGCACTTTCATACTTATTGTTCTGAACAATACATATTTATATTTTAGGTATTGCATATAATATATGACAAATTTTAACATATTTAATCTTCATGTAACCATATGAATTAAGTAACATTGCTTCAGCATTAACAGACAGGAAATCAAGAAACTGAATGCCTAAAAGATTTACCCAGTGTCTTAGTACTAGCAGAGTTTTGTGTATGTTAGTTGCTCAGTCGTGCCCAACTCTTTGCAACCCCATGGACTGTAGCCTGCCAGGCTCTGCTGTGCATGGAATTCTCCAGACAAGAATACTGGAGTGGGTTGCCATTCCCTTCTCCAGGGGATCATCCCAAACCAAGGACTGAACCTGGATCTCCTAAATTCCAGGCAGATTCTTTACTGTCTGAGCCACCCAGGAAGCCCACTAGTAGAGCTAATAAATCAAATTAGTTGGTCTTGCTTCAGAACCTGTGCTCTTAGTTACATACTGTGAATAGTAGTGCCAGAAATTCAGATAAATCGTGTAATTTTGCCTTATAATGAATGGAAGCACTTCAGAAATATTTTCCAATGTGTTTCAATAGAATGAAGGTTATTGCAATCCTCAGTAAACTATCTCTATTTTGAATTTTTCTTTCCAGAAAAAAATTTAGATTTGTATTCAAAATGTGAAATATATTTCACACTATTTCACAATAGTGAAATATATACTATCAATAATTGCTTGAATAGAGGGAAAGAGAGTGGAAAGAAAAGAAAGAAAGAAAAGGAAGACCCAGTTAGTATTTGATTGATCAGTTTTAAAGATGCTCACTGTGAAAAACATATTCAAAATTGAGGTCATGTACCTTCAATACTTTTACTTTCTAAGATATATATGTGCAAACTTTAAAGAGAGGGCAGCTATATCAGTTTAATTCAGTAAAATAATTTTACAATGCTTAAAATTTATAGTGTCTTCTATATGTATTTAACACTTTTAAGCAAAATTACTTATTTTGTGTTGTAGGATCCTGGAAGATAGGTTGCATGTTTTATTCAATATTTTGCCCAATTCTCTTAGCACAGTAGTTTGTAATTTAGAGGATACTCAGTAAACTTCTGCTAAATGAATTGATTTTGATTGAGCATAATTAATTAACATAAATTATAATTTTCACAAATTTAATTACAAAATAATTAGAAAAGTAATATATTTAAAATTTAGAATAATTTGTGTATTATTCTCCTGTCTCTTATACACATCTAGATGTGTATAAGAGACAGATATAGTTGTGACATGACAATTAAATATAAGTTCTAAATGTTTTCTTATAAGTCAAAGTGTTACTAANAAATAATTAGAAAAGTAATATATTTAAAATTTAGAATAATTTGTGTATTATTCTCAGGGGCTGTAATGAAAGTAAGATTCATACATTTAACTTTTTTCTTTATACATACAGTAATCATAATGCATGATTTTTTTTTTTACTTTTCTATTATTAGTAAAAATTATATTTGTGGATAATATTTACCCTGAGTAAACATCAAATGTTTAAACCTATTGATAAATTATATGAATTAATTATTATACTAATGAGTATAGTTTATTTATATTAATTTGTTCAGTGAGACTGAATTATTTGTGTCAGTAAGTTTGGGGGTTGGGAAATAAACACTGTGGTAATGCATACATTAATAATGTCTTTTAGGTTATTTACTTATTTTTATATACGATGTGTATATTCATTACAATGAGGAAAGGAGGAGGTATACAGATGTTCTTGTCAGCAAGGAAACTTTCAAGGAAATGATAAAACCTATATTTGATAACGTTTTTTTTTTCTTGTTTGCAGGATTCTGAATTGGGTATTGGTGTTTCTGTTTTGAAGAATATTTCTTTTTGAGCTGTTTTGTTTTTAATCATCCATCTTGGGATACAGAAAAAGAATCAGAGAGACACTTATTTTAAGTTTAGAATACTCACTCCTGAGGCACCCTCACTGCCGAGCTCACCACCATGTGGCCATCACAGCTACTAGTCTTCATGATGCTCTTAGCACCGATAATTCATGGTAAGACTTTTAATTATATTTTTCTGTGACACTTAATGTTGTCTCAGTAATTTACACTAGATCCTTTATTTTCATTTTTGTGCTATGATTTTGCAGTTTTTGCCTACCATGTAATAATAGCTGTAAGTAATGTACTTTAAGCTGTAATAAATAGAATGTTGAGTTTTATTTCTTAAAATACCATTTAAAATGTGTATTTAACCAAACTGTTTTTTTACTTTCATGTTTTATTATGTTTTATCACCCTTAAATAGTATCATTTGAATTATTAACTATCAGTTCTTATGAACTTAATTGACCTATTTTGCTAAGTAAAATAGCTTTTAATATAGTAAATGCCCTTTTGAAAGAAATCACTCCTAAATTCTACTTTCCTGAACCCAGTAATTATTTGTTTCTGAGTGTTTAGTACCCTGCTCAATCTTTAACACACAAAATTGAATTAAAACCTCTCGTTAAGGCAGAATTGTGATATCCCTTTTAACGAGAAAAGAGACAAAAAGCATTATCAAAACAGTATCAACGTAAGGAAAAATGTATTTTTCCTGAAACATGCTAATATACTCATAAAAGACTGTATACATTGTTCATTTAGACATCTTGGTACTTATAGCATGAGTATGATAGTTAAGAAATGATCTATCTTCCTTTGCAAATTTTTATAAAACATCATCTAATTAGTCAATAAACAAGCAAAACAAATTCTGTACCACTTAGAATAATATTCATTTAATCCCTCTAAATATTGCCAGATTAAAGTCTATACATATGTTACTTTTTCCCAATTTAAAGTTTTCTACTGATTATCATTGATTTTGCCCTTAAATGAAAATGGCATAATACAGTCACTGTTGCATATGTTAATGATAATTATAGCAAACAAAAAAGGACACAGCTGTACTTGCCACTGCTTAGGAGGTCTCAGAGTATAATAGTTTAGCAGGCAGCTGAAATGACTTTTTAGCCTCGGCTCATTTTTGGTTTTTAATTGACTATAGAAATCTATTGTAGTTTTTCAGTAGTGCAGTTCTTAATTTGACTCATTCATATGTTTTAACATGAATTGCATTCTACTGTCATTATAAAAACAGGATAAAATCACTTGTCTTTTGACATTTTCCCTAAAATTTCCCTGCTTTCACAGCTTTATTTCTAACAAATTGCTTTAAGATAGTGCTTTTTCAAAAAAAATAATAGTAAAATTATACCACCATCTCATTTTAAACAATGTAAAATTGTTAAATACTTCAAATTTTTCTCTGAATTCTTATACTGATGTGACATTTGCACATTCACATACTTGGGCATGTATAACATTATGTGATATGGGACAGTATAGGAATTATGTTCCTTTAAACAAATGCTTTTCTAACTGTCAGTGTACCTAAAGATGATTCTACTTAGCCTTTTGATTTTATGAAAATGTCTCTACTCATAAGGTTATTTGAAGATTAAATAAATAGGATATGTAAAAAATTTAGCACAGAACATGACTAATATTAAGTGATTGAACATGTTAATTTCCTTCATCATATTATCTACCCTTCCAGTATATTTTTGTTCCAGTAAATTGTAATGGCTAAGAGTTAGCTTACCCTGAGAGCTTCTTCATTTGATACTGATATTCAGGAAAAAAACTCTTAAGTATATATATAATTCATGTTTACAAAGTCAGTCTAAAATTGTACTATTAGAGCAAGGTAGGTTAAAAATAGCAGAAATACACACTGTAAGAAAAACTTTCTTTTCAGAGGTGTAGTTTCTGGTCTCCTAAACCTGACACCTACTTTGTATCTCATGGGTCCCAAAGATCACTGAGCCTTGCACCATGATTCTTGAGTTGAGACCTGTATTGAACAAGCATACAGAAACACACATATAATCTCTTCAAGTAACTCTAATAACTATTTAAAAACTAATAAAGTACAGAAAATATTGACCCTGGTATATAAAAATATATAAAATATTTTGACTAAAAAACTAAAATAATGTTTTCATTTTCTGTGAACTACGTTATATCATCCTATGCAAATCAGGCTAATATTGACACTTTCCACTTATAAACTTCATTCTTATTACCTTGTGTAAGTATTTTAAAATTTTTCACCAGAGAAAATCAAGTCAGTTTTGGTTGCATTCTATGGAAGGCTTTCTCCTTTGCCTTGTGATGCCACTTCAGACTTGTAAATGAAGAGCTCCATGTAAGCAGATTTTTTGAGTTCAGCTTGCTCATAAACAGAAAGTGTGTGTGCCTTTGATCAGTGCAGAAATATAAAGGTATTAGACATTTTTGGAGTCCCCACCAGTCTTGGCTTGAAGGAATACCATATAGCTTGAAACCTGAGAGGACTGAAATAAAATAGATGTCTTAATAATAGAGATTCTTTTTTTCCAAAACATCCCTGGATAGCATGTCCTTGCCTACTAGCTATATTTCTTCTCCTGATCAGAGAGAATTAACTTTTCTGGATATGACCCGAATTTCTGGACTTTTCTCCAGAGTAAATAATAATGACTACTTCCCTGGTGGCTCAGACAATAAAGAATCCGCCTGCAATGCAGGAGACCTGGGTTTGAGACCTAGATCAAGGAGATCACGTGGAGAAGGGAATGTCTACCCACTCCAGTATTCTTGCCTGAAGAATTCCAAGGACAGTGGAGCCTGGCATGTTACAGTCCTTAGGGTCATAAAGAGTTGGACATGATGGAGTGACAAGGGCGTAGTGATTCAATAGCCGTAAACTTTAAATGTATTGGTACAATTAATTATCACAGCATTCTCATGGGTTTAATATTACTTACTATTATCATCATTACCATTAACTTTTTATAGCGAAACTATTGGGGTACCAAGTGACCAAACAACTTGACTAAAGTTGCACATGAGACCCAGAGAGGTATTAAAATGAAGGATTTATCTTTTTGAGCTCTGGTCTTAACTGCCAGTAAATAATCAGTTCCTGTTAAAGCCATTCTTCCCTGTAGAAAATTCCACATTAGCTCTCCTGGTCCTTGTGAATAGACGAGGTAAAAAAGTAGATTTCTGCCTCTTCCATGTTCTGGGGATAGACTGACTGAAGTCTTAACAGATCTGAGATAAAATTTCAGCTCTATTGCCTACAAGTTCTGTTAACAGTTACTTGGTAAATTAACAAATAACATTTATCATAGAGTTTGAGTCAGATGACTGTACTAGCTACTAAAGCTGTGTTAATGAACAAGGGATTCTTAATTCTTCCCTCAAGTTTATAGTAACTTAGAAATTTGTAAGCCTGCTTTTTATCTGTAAGAACAAACACTTACTCCATGTAGGGGGTTATTTTGAGAAATGAATGATATACACGTAGTTCCTAACATAGTGCTTGGCATTCAGTTGATCATATTTCTGTTTTATTTTCCTACCCCTAATTACTTTGAAATCGAGCTAAACCTCTCACCATTAGATAAGGAAGATATACAGTTATCCTTATTCTTATCCTGAGAATTGAAGTGTTTTGCTACTAAAACCTCAGCATTTTGATTTTACCAGAAAATTTTAATACTAGTATCTAAACAAAATTATTGTCAAACTGATTACATATATCAGACATATATAAAGACAATATGTAATTGTCAGTATATTATATTATAGTATATAATTCTCTGTTGTCAGTGGTAGTAGTATGTAATTGTCAGTGGGGCATTTTTTGCATGATTTCGGCATGGGTAAAATTATAAACTAAGCTAAATAATTAATTCTGAATAACATTTACATTAGTTGAGTAATCTCCCACATCATCCTAGAGAGTCTGGCCAGTATTTTTTATAGGAAAATAAAGCTAATTAGTATATCCACATTTTGTGTATATTTATATACATATACAACTTTAAACTTAAGAAATGTCTCTGGTTCTGTGTTTATCTGTCCATATTTTATGTCTCTGTGTACCTCTGTATTTCTATTTTTCTGTTTTCCATGACTGTGTCTCCTTCCTGTATAACCATAAAATCCTTATCTATAATGCAGTGAGACCTGGCAGAAGTAAAGAGAAGTAGTGAAAGCAGATGGCCCGTTCTTTGGTGTTAACTAACGTAGTGTTGCATGAAAATAAAAGACTTTTTTGTTCTAATGATGTAGCTGGGAGCAAGGGAAAAGAAAGGGATCAGAGAACAAAAATCCAGTGATAACATGAGCACCTGGGAGTCATCCTGACTGGCGGTAAAACAATATCATGGTTCAGTATAGGACCCACACTAGGAGATCTGTCCTTGGGAGGGACGTCCCCCAAGCCATAATGGGTTGGGAGTTGAGAAGGTGATTGCGATGCTCAAATATTTTAACTGCATCTTATGTTAATTAAACCATACTTAGCAAGTGTATCACAATGATAGAGATAGAAAACAGAGTCATTGTAGCTTACTGTGTTTAAAAGGCAACAGTATTTTTAATGATATCTTTGCAGAAAAAAGTAGAATTTTAAAAATTCTTTCATGAGCCACCATATATGTACTTTTTTCCCCAAGTCTATTTTGTGTTGGTAAAGTTGCATGTGTATTTATAATTTAATGAACTTTAAAGCTAACAAATTAATTATTATAAACAGTTCTTAGCAAGGACAAAACAATGATCAAACACATATATCTTATACTATTATGTTTTAATATAATTTGCTTTATTATTAATTTTTAGTTATAGTAATATTTAATGTCAATAATTTAAAATAATAATTCAAAATATTTTAACCTCTAACAATATGTGAAGCTTGAGAAAGTACCAAATTATATTTTACCACAGAAAATATTACCATATAATTTTTTATGAAGTCATGTTTTATTAATGGTGAAAAAGGTAGGTTGACTTCTAAGCTCTGCTTTGCTATTTTTTTTTTATTTTCTAGAAATTAATCATCCTTTAAATGTTTATAATGCTTGCCAGCCTAGGTAATTTGTAATACTTGCAGTAATATCACTATATGTATGGTCAAATATATTATACTGAGAAATCTTTGTCATCATCATGATACATGAGATTATTGAGAACACATCCAATAGCATCTGTTAATACATTAGCCACTTGGTACTGAAATTCAAAATAAATATTAATATATATTTCAAAAGTTAACTATGCAGTCTCTAATACAACAGTATGTACTACCAATATGTACACCTGACAGCTTTCCTTTGTAAGAATGTGTTTAGGAGCCTTCCCTATGCATGCAGTATATAGTTTGGCAATTGGAAAATAATTTTATTTTGCCTTTGCATCTGCAAAATATGTGTGAATTTTATTGTAGTGACACTCACACTCCTCTACAGGTAACAAATGTGCACTTTGAGAGCAAAGTAGCATTTTCTATCTTAAGATTTTATGTACTGTGATTGTTTTGAGGGTTTAGAATCATGTATTATTTTTCGTGCTTCTTGGCTTTGGGGTAGACTGATTATACTAGGATGGTCATTGTGCACTTGATGTTGAATAAATTTCAAGTAGTTTGATATGTAATATATAAGTATCTAATTATCTGTCTCCCTCTTCTTTGCCTTGCTATTTATTTTTCATTCTCAATGTAAGAATAGTGCTCTTATATTTATAATTTCATGTAAATGGCCATAGAACATTTTTCATACAATTATTTCCTACATGCAGATTGGAAAATAATTGCTTAATGACCAATCAAAAAGTTGAAATGCAATAGGAAAGAGTCTTATCATGCAAATAAGATGCTATATATCAATGTTATATTATGATCTGTTTTGACAGTTTAGAATAAGACCCTGTTGAAAACTAGGGTTAAGTCATTCTCTAATTTATTTCAGATCTTTAATTGATGAATTAAAAATAAACTTATTTTAATAATTACATTTTAATTTTATTTGAATCTATGTTTCTTTACCATCATAGCAGAACTAGTTTCTTTAAATATAAAAACTTGTCTTTGTATCAGAAAAACTGTGTATGAATGATTTGACCAAAGGAGTTAAGTTAGCTAAGGATTNTTAAGTCATTCTCTAATTTATTTCAGATCTTTAATTGATGAATTAAAAATAAACTTATTTTAATAATTACATTTTAATTTTATTTGAATCTATGTTTCTTTACCATCATAGCAGAACTAGTTTCTTTAAATATAAAAACTTGTCTTTGTATCAGAAAAACTGTGTATGAATGATTTGACCAAAGGAGTTAAGTTAGCTAAGGATTCGCAAGAGAAATATGCTGGTTGTATTTCCAAAAGTAATGGATATACACCTTCAAACAAAACTAGGCTCTCACAGTGACACTTGATAAACTTTCTGTGTTTATTTGATCTATACACACTGTAGTTTGTGGTGATATGAATGTCATGAATTCAAGGTTATAGCTTGATAAAGTATAAGAACATAGTCTCATATATTTCTTTGTCATTAACAGTGTCACCTATTTTATTGTCTAAGTAATCCTCCTCAAACAAATTTAAATCAGAAGGCAAAAATTCAATAATCCCATGACCTGGTGGTACAATTAATACTAATGTTTAGATATTTTTTGCAGTCATGCAAGTGCATATTTTTTAAAAGTGGAATAACTTTAGAAATAAAAGTTGTATCTTTAATACTGATTTCACCTTAAAATGACATTTCTAGCCCTTCACTAAAGTTAAAAAATTATGATAGCATGTTATATGAAGGAATCATTGTTTATCTAACCATATATTATTGGCTCAGCATTGAAGGTCATTGATACATTACAGTTACAAATCGCAGTATAAGGGATCATGGTTGTATTTAAAATTTGACTGTGTCTTTGTACCCATGGAAGAAAATCTCTTGATAATACAGAAAGTAAAAGAATGACTCATTTTTGATTAATTCACAATTATCTAAAATAAATGGTCATAAAAGATCAAAACAGCCTTGCTTATTATCATCACCATTTGTTTAAAATAATTCTACAAGTTTGGCTACTATAATAATCAACAAATGTAAACAAGATTAAATATTCAAATATTAAGATATAATTGTTATTTGCAGGTAGATTATGACGTATTCAGAAAGTCAATAATATAATAACTTTCTCAGAATCAATGAAAGCACTAAGTTCAAGTTTATGATTCATACATGCATATATGATTACATCACAGTGGAAATGAAATGCCTGAGTTGCTTAGGAAATATAGGAGAAACTACATTAAACCTAGGAGAAGAAAACTGTGAAACTTACTGTGAATTGTTAAATAAAACACCCAATATACCATGTTCCTGAATAAAAAAAGACTAGGAACAGCAAAATTGTAAGTTATTTCCCAGTTAATTTTTATGTATGTTCACACAACTGCTTTCAGAGTACTGATGTGAGCTTTTCCATGTAGAAATTTAACAAAATTATTCTAAAATATATATTGATATATAGAGAATATTAAGCAAAAGTTTACAAAAGTGAAGAGTAATAGGTAGATGTAAATTTAACATATATATTATGAAAGAACAATAATTAAGATGTAATATCAAAATTAGGGTAATTGATCAATTGTGAAAATGAGATTCCTGAAAAATCACTGCAGTCTGTATTATAATTTTCAAGGAATGACTCCTCAGATAATCAAATATCTAAGACAAAAAAAGAGTCAAATAAGGATCAAATCAACTGTGTGTGTATGTGTTTCCAATTATATATTATGGAACTTCTGGAGAAAGACTTCTTTGAGTTGCCTACTTTAATTTCCATTCTTAATGTATTAGATACCGTAAATTTTGGCTGTGGTCACAGTAGAATTCAAAATGAATAATAGCTTCTAGAGAACATATTCTTGTTCACCAAACATTTCAAGAAAGGTAAATGTTTCTGGTTGGACAGTATATGTGTGTGTGTGGGTGTGGGTGTGGGTGGGTGTGGGTGGGTGTGGGTGTGTTTGTGCGCGTGTGCATGTCTCTATGTTTGAAGGACAGAGGGGATGCCATTCTCTTGTTCTCACAGTTATTTATAGACTCAGTCTATCAATGACACAGGAGTTCCAATATCTTTCTGAGACTCACTGTCATTCCTCTCCACAGAAGGAAGAAGAGTATTGGGAGGATTCCAGTGGGAGGTTCTGATATGGATATGCTTGGAAATAGTGCACATTACTTTTGTTTCCACTTCCATTAATTAAAACTGTGCCTCGTTGCCACACCGATAAATAAGTCTGAAAATTGTAGTCCTCTTGTGATGAAGGAAGAAGAAAATATTTATAAAATATATTGTAGTTTTTTAAAAAATTAGATTTGATGCATCAGTATCTTTTTTAATGTATAAATGGGTATTTAAACTATCTTTCTTGAGATATATTTCATATACCATAAAATTTAGTTCAGTGGATTTTAGTGTTTGCAAAGTTGTGTACCTTTTAGAATCTAATTAATCCTCCAAAAAGAAATCCTATATCCATTAGTAGTCACATCCCTCTTCCCCTTGGGAAGACCCAGGCCCTGACCATCAGTAATCAATGTCTCTATGCATTTCCCTGTTGTAGACATTGCAACTTGCTTCTTTCATTTAGCATAATATTTTAAAAATATGTGTATACCATGGCATGTATCAGTAGTTCTTATTTTGTTTCCAAGTAACCTGTTGTATAAATATACCACATTATATTTATCCGTGGATGGAAATTTAGATTATTTCCCACTTTTTGGCTATTCTGTATAGTGTGGTTATGAAAATTCATGCATAAATTTTTGTGTGGACGTTTTCACTTTTCTTGGATATAAACCTAGGAGTGGACTTGCTGAGTCACATAATTACTATATTTAACATTTTGAGTAAGTGCTAAACTACTTTCCAAAGTGGTTGCACAGTATACATTGCAAACATTCTTGCATTCTCAACTATATTTGTTACTGTCTTTTTTCTTTTAATCAATCTGGTCAAAATGAAGTAGTATCTTGTGTTTTTTTTTTGGTTTTTTTTTTTTTTGCTACTCAGTAGTTTCTTTTTGGTGATCTATTTTAAATATAGTAGTTTGTACATGCCAATTCTAAACTCCCAATCTTGACTTACATTTCTCTAATGCATAATCTTGAGCCCATTTTCGTGTACTTGGTTATTTGCATATCTTACTTGAATAAATATTAGTTAATCATTTCTTAATTTTTATTTTTCATTTCTAAGTATTCTTCATATAAATATATTTTTTATAAAAAGATCACAGGGTACCAATGTTACAGTACACTTGGATTTAAGAAATCTTTAGATTGCATTTTCTAAGAGGCTTTTTGCTTGGATTTGCCCACTTACATCTCAGCTATTTTAAATTCACTTTGAAATCGTATATCATTTGTCTCGCCCCACTCCACCTTCTTTTTTACTTATGAATTTGTGTCCTAAAAATAGTTCATTAACTTGTTTTTTTTTTATGATTGCAAAAGCTACTAATTGACAATGATTGAAACTTTATTCCGATATGTGAATTGTATAGTGGTGAATAGTACACAGAATAGTTAGGTAATTCATTGGATTCTTCTAGTCAGTTTCCAATTACTCCTCCTTAAGAAAATGATAAAGAACATTAAGCTTTAATTGTGATGGCCAAAAAGTTTCTATTTTTGTTCTAGTCTGAGTTTTTCTACCAGATTCAAAAAGTCCTCTTTTTTACATTTTTAGTATCTTTGCTCAAATTGTAAACAGTGCATCTTTTATTTCCATAGACTTACTTTCTCTGGTATGTTCTACAAACAACTCAATGCCTCTTTAAATCTCAAGAAAGTTATGCGATTTGTTGTGTCTGTCAAATCTACACATGTTACTTAGTATCCTTTGGACTCACTCATATCACATCTTCAAACAAACAGAAAAAGAGGAGAAATGGAAAAGGACTTGATGTATTATTTGGAAAGACTCCCAGTCAACCTGCACTATTTCAGCCCATTGGACTTATCTGAAATATTACTATTTCGGGAGAAAAGATTAGGACTAAATAAAGATAATGATTTATAAATGTTACTACTGAACAGCTGTTACATTTTAAGAAACCCTAAATAAAGGAAGATGTCCTATTTAGAAAGTAATGCTTACATGAAGCCCAGGAACTGAAGTTTATAGTATTATTCAATTTAAACTGCTTTGGAATTCTAATTTGCATGGTTCTGTTGAATGAAGTGAAAAGATGTCAGGCCTCAGAAGCTAATTCCAATTCTGTTACTGCTAAGAAACATGACCTTAACCAATTTGAATCACAGTTTCCTTATTTTTTATAAGGGTAATTAGGCCTACTTTGTTTTAGTATGAGGATTAAGTAAAATAATGTACAGAAAGGCCTTAGCACCAAGCTTCACACATTTAATCTTGGGAAAATGTGGTCATTAAAACATACCTTCAGGAATTAGACCTAAAAACCAAATGACCTGGATAGTTAGCAAATTTTAAAATACTACACTGTCTTGGGTCACTTACTTTCTATAGTGTTTTTCAAAGACTGCATTGTATATTCTTAACCCCCAAATGTGACAGTTTCTCTAATTATGAGTCTACACATTTATACACACATTCCATCATTATATTCAGGACTCACCCACTGGACTGTAACTAAGTCTTTAATGAGTTACTAACGAACATCTTAAGCTTAGATAAGCAAAAAAAGAAAAAAAGTCTGAGCATTTTGAAAAACTATTCATAGTTAAGCCTGTTGCTTTTAATTAGGCTATAAGCCCAGTGAAATTTCCTGTCTTTACTCATCTTCCCAGGTTTGAAGAAATTGAATAATAAGTGATAAATGTACCCTCCCTTTGATATTATTAATGCAATGTAAAGTAAAAAGGGATAAATACATTGAGCTAAATTAGAGAAATCATCGTTTGATTAAACACAAAGACAAAATAATATACAAATTTAAAATAGTATTTTTCAATGATTCATTTTTTTCTTAAACTCTGATGACTTCAAAACCAGTTAATTTTGTTGTTGAATTAGAAAATAACAGATATCATGAGGAAAAAAGATCCAGGCATGATTAGACCTTGTAGATGAAAAAAAAAAAAAATCCTCTATATGGATGAAAGAACAAACAGCTTTTACATATTACTGCTTCTCTCCAAGCTGTTAGAGATACTGTGAAAGTAGTGATCACAGACACTACCTGAATTAGATCAGGACTATTATTTTCTGTAGCTCTTGTTATAAATCAACAATGGTGGTGACTGTTTAGCAATGATCCATTTTAAAAATTCCTTTTGATAGTGAAGTTGGTGAAACCATGCAGACCTTAAGGGCACATGATTAAATAATGAAGAGAGATAATACATAAAATTCAAAGCAACAGGCTGGCATGATGCTCACTCCAGGGAGCACTCATATTTGCTTAAAAGGAACCCTTTTATATTAGTCACAGTGGCTCAGGACAGTAGGAAGAGCTGAGATAGCCCAGATGTTTTATGGGTTACACACTGTTGTTAGAGCCAGGCTTGACATCGTGCCTCCACACACAGATTAAAAATCAGCATGTCAGTTTTTAAAATTAAGTATCCAATAATAATCACACTCCCTCTATATATATCATAATATAGAAACATAGTCAGTTGTTTTGACCTGTGAGCCTGTTAACATGTCTGCTTTCTTGTGAACCAGCATGTAGGCATTCATTTTGTATATGTGCTGAGGATGGGGTTGATTGGTAAAAGTTCCTTATTATTTGAAAAATAATACCAGAAACATTTTCATTCTTCTCAACTACCTTCAGAAATGCCAGTTATGATTAGCTTCGGATGGGGAGAAAGTACTCACTAACAAGACAAATCTCTGTCAAAATATGTATAATTTTTGCTGGTTTTTTTTTTTCCCTACATGTCAAGTACAGGTGTCAATGGGATTAAGGTAAAGTGCCTCATTACTATAATTATAAAGATTTTCAAAGAAATTATTTAGAACATTCTGAAGGCACATTTTCTATACCATTAAAATGTTAGCATTCTTTAAGAGGAGAGTAGAGGAAGGGAAATTAAAGGAATATTTGTATTCTCCAAAGAATAAATTCCAGATTTATACTTTTGTTATCATGAATTGAAATCTATTTGCATTATGTTTAAAAAGAGACAGTTATGACATTTTATTTAATTTAAATGAAAATAATGTGCTTTCAAGAGCTGATTTTTTTTTTTTTACAAATTTGTATCAGTACCAGAATTTTATTCTCTGCTTATTCATTTTAACAAATATTTGAGATATTTCTATTGCAGTATTTCAGTGCAAGCAACCATTACAGTGAGCCACAATTTTTCTTTTATTTTTAGAACATAGAAGATATCATGATTGAAAGACAATTAAAAATAATCTTTTAATGTTGTATCTATTGTTTTTTAACACCGGGAACTTAATTTCCCTTTAGCTTTATTCATAACAGGTGTTTGCTTTTTCCACTAGTCTCAGGATGTCTTATATTGCTTTCAGAACTTGAACTTTCAGTCTTTTGATGAAAATTTAAAACATTTAAACGTGTTTTATTTTCCTGTAACAAGCTCTGTTTTAGAAAAGAGCTAGAAATTCAGTTTGAAAGGAAAGTTGCATATACACATAGAGCATATGAACACTACATAAGACAAGCATTAGAAGAATCTGTTGAGTTAAATAATATACGCATATACTCTAAAAGTTGCTTTATCATATACAGGTAGAAAAGTCATCACTTCTGAGCCATTTCTTCTAAGCCCCAGAATTAAATCAGAGTTTTCTCTGTATTAGAACTCCCATGATGTACTTTCTACCTGGTAGTTTCTACCTTAGTCAGGTAGAAGTGGAACATTTATGACAGTTGTTAGAGATTACTTTGTTGTTGTTAAATTGCTAAGTCGTATCGGACTCTTTGCCACCCTGTGGACAGCAGCACCACAGGCTTTCCTGTCCTTTACCATCTCCCGGAGTTTGTTCAGATTCATGTCCCTTCAGTCAGTGAAGATATCTAACCATTCCATCCCCTGCAGCCGTCTTCTCCTTTTGCCTTCAATCTTTCCCAACATCAGGGTCTCCAGAGAGTCAGTTCTTCACATCAGATGGCCAAAGTACCTGAGCTTCAGCTACAACATCAGTCCTTCCAATGAATACTCAGGGTTGATTTCCTTTAGGATTGACTGGTTTGATTTCTTACAGTCCAAGGTACTCTCAAGAGTCAAGGGACTCACCAGCACCACAATTTGAAATCATCAGTTCTTTGGTGCTCAGCCTTCCTTATGGTCTGAGTCTTATATCCATACATGATTACTAGAAAAAGCATAGCTTTAACTGTATGGACTTTTGTCAGCAAGGTGCTGTCTTTACTTTTTAGGTTTCTTATAGCTTTCCTTTTCCAGTGAGTCAACTCTTCTCATGAGGTGGCCAAAGTACTCAACTGAACTGACTGATAGCTTTCCTTCCAGGGAGCAGGTATCTTTTAATTTCATGGCTCCACTCACCATCCACAATCATTTTGGAGTCCAAGGAAATAAAATCTATTATAACTTCCACTTCTTCCCCACCCATTTGTCACGAAGTGATGGCACTAGATGCCGTGATCTTAGTTTTTTGAATGTTGAGTTTTAAGGCAGCTTTTTCACTCTCCCCTTTCCCCCTTATCATTAGGCTCTTTAGTTCTCTTCACTCTCTGCCATTAGACTGGTATCATCTGCATATTGGAGTTTGTGGCTGTTTCTCCTGGCAGTCTTGATCATAGCTTTTGATTCCTTCAGCCTGGCATTTTGCACGGTGTATCCTAAATATAAGTTAAATAAACAAGGTGACATTGCAGCCTTTTCTTATTCCTTTCCCAATTTTGAATCAGTCTGCTCTTTCATTAGGGTTCCAACTTTTGCTTCTTGACCTGCATACAGATTTCTCAGGTGGCGGGTAAGGTGAGCAGGCAGGTAAGGTCTCATATTCTTATGTTTTTAAGAATTTTCCAGTTTGTTGTGATCCACACAGTCAGTGGCTTTAGCATAGTCAATGAAGCCGAAGTAGATGTTTTTTCTGAAATTTGCTTGCTTTGTCTATTGCCCAACAAGTGTTGGCAATTTGATCTCCGGCTCCTCTGCCTTTTCTAAATCCAGTTTGTACATCTGGAAGTTCTCAGTTCACATAGTGCTGAAGCCTAGCTTGAAGGATTTTGAGAATAACCTTACTAGCATACAAAATGAGTGCAATTGTACCAAGCCTATAAAGCAATTTTGCAGCTGTCATACTTACTTTAGGGAGAAATCAGGAAAGAAGTAATTTATTAAAATAGCCAAGATGAAGGTGATGGCAGAAAGGTAGAGTCTTTCAGGTATGCATAAAGAAGCACAAAAAATGGGAAATGACAGTTACTTAAAAGAAAAGGAATAATAGCAATCATATCTCTCCCTCTCCTCCTTTTTTCCTTCCTGCTTCCTCCCTCCTCTTCTACCCTTTCTCTATGGATAGATAGATAGATACACATATGGCACTAAATTGGATTAGATATTTTGTATCACTCATTCATTTTTTGTTAACAAGTATTTCAATATAATTTGTAGCCTTTATGTAGCATGTTGCCATTAGTTGAACACTTTTTCACACAGTAGCTCAGTGACTACTCATATCAACTCTTTGAATCATACATAGTAGTATCATTAATTCTAAGATGACAAATAAACTTGAAACTGTCAATCTAATGATTCAGTGACATTTCACATAGTTATTAGATGAGAAACTCAAATCATAGTCCCTTAACCAGCTCTTAGAGGCTTCTTCCAAAGCATTTTAATAACCTATTGAGAATCACCTTATTTTGTAGACCTGTGGTTTTAATTAGAAATAAACCAATCAGAGCAGCATATGTTACTAGAAGAGTGAACTAGAAATAAAAGAGGAAAAGGAAAGAAGTAAAGCTTGTAAAGTTTGATTTAAGGAAAGCAATATTGTATTTGCTTAAATCTTGGAAATTAAAAGACAAATATTTGAAGACAAGTGTCTTCCAGAAGTAGATTAATGTGTTTTGCACATGGCCTATTTGCATTGAATTTAGACAGTGAGTGGAGAATGCCATAGTATAGATGTCACATGTTTCTCAACATGAAGAAGGACTTGCTTCTTCATATGTAATTGGGTGGGTGGCTCAAGAACAGAGTGAATTTGTAGTCACAGTCTCCTCATATGAAACTTAGTTATTTTTAGCAGGGATAATCTTAGAGTTATTATCTATTGTGTGAGTTGAATGGTTCTTTCCAGACTTGAGACTGCATATTTTTAATAGAATGCCAGACATACAACTGCAATATTTATCTTGAAGACTTAGTTTTATAATAGTTTCAGGAAGAAAATTACATTTATATTTATAACTCAAATATTTCCCCAGAATATATATAATGCCTTAGGATAACATATACACTATTTTTTAAAACAAAAGTTAAGATTTTAGCTATGTTCTAAGAATATTAGAGATACCAAGGGAACATTTCATGCAAAGATGGGCTCTATAAAGGACAGAAATGGTAGGGACCTAACAGAAGCAGAAAATATTAAGAAGAGGTGGCAAGAATACAAAGAACTTTACAAAAAAGATCTTCACAAGCCAGATAATCACAATGGTGTGATCACTCACCTAGAGCCAAACATCCTGGAATGTGACTTCAGGTGGGCCTTAGGAAGCATCACTACAAACAAAGCTAGTGGAGGTGATGAAATTCCAGTTGAGCTATTCCAAATCCTAAAAGATGATGCTGTGAAAGTGCTGCACTCAATATGCCAGCAAATTTGAAAAACTCAGCCGTGGCCACAAGACTGGAAAAGGTCAGTTTCCATTCCAATCCCAAAGAAAGGCAATGCCAAAGGATGCTCCAACTACTGCACAATCGCACTCATCACACACACTAGTAAAGTAATGCTCAAAATTCTCCAATCCAAGCCTCAGCAATATGTGAACCATGAACTTCCAGATGTTCAAGCTGGTTTTAGAAAAGGCAGAGGAACTAGAGGTCAAATTGCCAACATCTGCTGGATCATGGAAAAAGCAAGAGAGTTCCAGAAAAACATCTATTTCTGCTTTATTGACTATGCCAAAGCTTTGACAGTGTGGATCACAATAAACTGTGGAAAATTCTCAGAGAGATGGGAATACCAGACCACCTGACTTGCCTCTTGAGAAATCTGTATGCAGGTCAGGAAGCAACAGTTAGAACTGGACATGGAACAACAGACTGGTTCCAAATAGGAAAAGGAGTATGTCAAGGCTGTATATTGTCTCCCTGCTTATTTAACTTATATGCAGATACATCATGAGAAATGCTGGGCTGGAAGCAGCACAAGCTAGAATCAAGATTGCTGGGAGAAATATCAATAACCTCAGATATGCTGATGACACCACCCTAATGGCAGAAAGTGAAGAGGAACTAAAGAGCCTCTTGATGAAAGTGAAAGTGGATAGTGAAAAAGTTGGCTTAAAGCTCAACATTCAGAAAACTAAGAACATGGTATCCGGTCCCATCACTTCATGGCAAATAGATGTTGAAACAGTGGAAACAGTGACAGACTTTATTTTGGAGGGCTCCAAAATCACTGCAGATGATGACTGCAGCCATGAAATTAAAAGACTCTTACTCCTTGAGAGGAAAGTTATAACCAGCATAGACCAAATATTAAAAAGCAGAGGCATTACTTTGTCAACAAAGGTCCATCTACTCAAAGCTATGGTTTTTCCAGTAATCATGTTTCAATGTGAATGCTGAACTCCAAAGAAGGCTGAGCACTGATGAATTGATGCTTTTCAACTGTGGTGTTGGAGAAGATTCTTGAGAGTCCCTTGGACAGCAAGGAGATCCAACCAGTCCATCCTAAAGGAGATCAGTCCTGGGTGTTCATTGGAAGCACTGATGTTGAAGCTTCAACTCCAATACTTTGGCCACCTGATGCAAGTAGCTGCCTCATTTGAAAAGACCCTGATGTTTGGAAAGATTGAGGTCAGGAGAAGGGGATGACAAAGGATGAGATGGTTGGATGGCATCACCGACTCAACGGTCATGGGTTTGGGTGGACTCCAGGAATTGGTGATGAACAGGGAGGCCTGGCGTGCTGTGGTTCATGGGGTCACAAAGAGTCTGACATGACTGAGCTGAACTGAACAGACTTAGTCCATGTGGGCCATGTTACAGCCCCTCCACTTTTGCTGCTAGTCATTGTTGGTGACTCGGATTCCTTTGTAGAGATGATCAGTTTAAAGATTAGTTTGATCTATTCACACATAAGATACTCTGGCTTCATGGAACACCTTGCAATCTAATCTCTTTCAATTTAAGAGTCAAAATATACTTAAATTCATAATATTTTTGTGCTTCTCTATCTTGCCACATGAAATAATTTTATCATCTGATCCAAACCTATTTTTTTATAGGTCCCCAGACCTTGCTTTCTAGTAGTTTAAGCACTCATTTCTTGTTCAAGCTGAGAGTTTTTCATTTAATGCAGACACTCATAATTTTCAGCTGATAGTGATTCCATTCCACATGCATTTTCAATCAATTACAGTTTTCTGCCTACTCCAGCAATTTACCTTTCCTGAAATAATTGATCTCTAGTTCTGTTCTTATGTCTTTTTCCCTTTCCTGCCCTAGTCCTTTTTTCCCTAGAAGCTCTATTCAGTATCCTAACCAAGTGGCTGGTTGTTCCCAAACTAGACTCCTTACCCTGGTTTCAGTTCATTTCAGTTCAGTCGGTCAGTCGTGTCCGACTCTTTGCGACCCCATGAATCGCAGCACGCCAGGCCTCCCTGTCCATCACCAACTCCTGGAGTTCACTCAGACTCACGTCCATTGAGTCCATGATGCCATCCAGCCATCTCATCCTCGGTCGTCCCCTTCTCCTCCCGCCCCCAATCCCTCCCAGCATCAGAGTCTTTTCCAATGAGTCAACTCTTCGCATGAGGTAGCCAAAGTACTGGAGTTTCAGCTTTAGCATCATTCCTTCCAAAGAGATCCCAGGGTTAATCTCCTTCAGAATGGACTGGTTGGATCTCCTTGCAGTCCAAGGGACTACAATGCCAATAATCTGGCTATTGCTCACCTCTCTGATCTCAGTCCAGAACATTCTTCTCCCAGTCCACTGTACACAGTTTCATTGGCCATTGTGATAATTCTTCATCAGCCCAAGGCGGTTCCAGATTCAGGCCTTTGGAATACTCTTTACTCCTGATTTTTTATGACTAGCAACTTCTAATTTTGCTTCCAAATGTAAATCTGTAAAAATCTAAACATAGTAGAATTTATTATTCTATTTAAACTTTCTGTGGATTACTCCTATCTATATGATATTAAAATTATTAATATGTTTGCATGTTTTCTGTCTCCCACACAAGAATGGGTTATTCATTAAAGTAGGTATGTGATCTCTCTTTTTCACTAATATCTCCAGCACCTAGAAGAGGACTTGACATATAATTGCAACTCAAAACATATTTGTTGAATGAATGAACAAGTAAACGCATGCTCCATCACTCCAGATCTTCTTGTTAATTTGGCGAAATCTCTCAACTTTATTATAACTGAAGCTTGAAGGATACATGATAGCTTCATAATCTTTTCCTAATTTCCTTCCATAATTAATCTCCTTCAGAATGGACTGGTTGGATCTCCTTGCAGTCCAAGGGACTACAATGCCAATAATCTGGCTATTGCTCACCTCTCTGATCTCAGTCCAGAACATTCTTCTCCCAGTCCACTGTACACAGTTTCATTGGCCATTGTGATAATTCTTCATCAGCCCAAGGCGGTTCCAGATTCAGGCCTTTGGAATACTCTTTACTCCTGATTTTTTATGACTAGCAACTTCTAATTTTGCTTCCAAATGTAAATCTGTAAAAATCTAAACATAGTAGAATTTATTATTCTATTTAAACTTTCTGTGGATTACTCCTATCTATATGATATTAAAATTATTAATATGTTTGCATGTTTTCTGTCTCCCACACAAGAATGGGTTATTCATTAAAGTAGGTATGTGATCTCTCTTTTTCACTAAAATCTCCAGCACCTAGAAGAGGACTTGACATATAATTGCAACTCAAAACATATTTGTTGAATGAATGAACAAGTAAACGCATGCTCCATCACTCCAGATCTTCTTGTTAATTTGGCGAAATCTCTCAACTTTATTATAACTGAAGCTTGAAGGATACATGATAGCTTCATAATCTTTTCCTAATTTCCTTCCATAGACCATAGATATTTTAGAGAAAATATACCTGTATATGTTTATGTGGCCTGACCTGGTGGCTCAGCACTAAAGAATTTGCCCCAAGGGCAGGAAACATGGATTTAATCCCTGGGTCAGAAAGATCCCCTGGAGAAGGAAATGGCAACCTACTCCAATGTTCTTGCCTGGGAAATCCCATGGACAGAGGAGCCTGGTGGGTTACAGTCCATAGGATCACAAAGAATCAGACATGATTGAGTGATTGAGTACGCACATATTCATGTAAAAATAATTTAAGAAATAGTCACATTGTCAACTTGGGTACAAGGAGAATGATATTTTGGAAGTTGAAAGATTGGAAAAGATGTCACTGGAAGTGATTTTTTAGATATTTTAATTTTTGTCACAACTGTATTTGGCCTTAAAACTTGTTACTTCTTTTGATACCTTTTCATTCACACAAACTGTCAAAATAGCATTCAGATTAGCTTTTGGCTAGATATTTTAGTGTACATACATTATAACGAGTTTAAATAAAAATTTGTTTTAGGTTGGTGCCTTAAAGATATATTTTAAACTTTGTCATTGTGGATGGATTGTTTGACAAATTTCTTAATATCATTTTTGCTTTTTATAAGAGCTATATCATTTGTTATGATTTAGAGGAGAATGTGTTTTTCACTCTTAATTTTCAAATACTTTAGACACCAAGAGATTGTAGCACTACTGTATAAGCTTCTAGTACTAGAAATATGATTATAAAATTCTCTTACTTTATCAGATTTCTTACTTTCTCTCCTGACTATTGAATGGTAGCCATATAGCATCATTATCATGTTTTTAATACGCATGTTATAATATGTTAAAATAATTGTGTAATGCAAAATTGTTTTCCTTGTCAAGTCTTTTTCTTTCTGTTAGCAGGAACATTATCATTATCACTCCTATTTATTACACTAATTGCAATTAGTATAGAAAAGTGTATCTGTACCAATTCACACACACAAAAAAAGAACTCCTGTACTTAAACCGTTGTGTTTTTCATAGCATAAAATGTATGACTGTTCTGTGAATATTAAAAAATAGTCATGTGTGTGTAATTTTATTTTTTCATTATTGTCTTGGTCTTCCATATTTATCCATTTATGTAATATGTACCATTTGTGAGTAAAATCACTGTATATATATATATGGCAAAAAAATGTATGTATATATTTTTCATCCTAATGTCTATCACAAACCTTAATACAGCATCTTTCCAAAAATGTTAAATAACCTGAAACATATAAATTAGTATAAAACAATCCATGTAACAATTCAACAAACAAAATTAATAAAAATACTTTCTGAAAGTTTCTTCACCCATTATTATATCAAGCTTTTTGTGTGTAAATATATAATTCAATAACCAATATTTTCATTGACACAGACATGAGTGCCCATAAATTAGAACAGAATGCTGTGAATCTATAACAAGTATAATCATTATATTTTTTTCAGGCAGGTTTTTCTGCTTTCGATAATTATAGTTAATTTTTCTAATCGTTGTTAGGAGTTAGGATGAGGTTTTTGGCTTACTTAAGATGGTGATTAACTAGGACAGAGTTACACCGTCCATATCACACTAGCAACCAGGAGATGTGAGCTCTTTAGCTCCAAGGTTGCCTGTGGGGCCTGGGGTGGTGGAATCCACGGCCTAGGGCCCACAGCAGAGAGCAGCCTTGGGAATAGCCCCAGCAGGGCTCCTCTGAGGCCGGCCTGAGCTGAGCGGAGTCTGATGGTGCGCCCTGCGGTCCCCGCAGGTGGCAAGCACAGTGAGCGACATCCAGCCCTTGCTTCTCCACTGCGACATGCTGAGCGCGGCCCAGGAGGCGCTCTACCTCCCAGACATCTCCTTCAGCAGCCAGCTGCGGAGCGCGCCACTGCTCATCGCGGACCAGGGCCCCGTGGAGCTACCAGAGGAGTTCGTGGTCCAGGTGCCCATGGAGCTCAGATCTCAGCCCAAGGTGCGGCCAGCGGTGGGGAGAGAGGGCTGGGGGTGGCTGGGGAGGGGCCCCTGGGAAGCTCGGCCCCAGGCAGTGCCCCAAACATGTCTTCTCATAGATCTCTGCATTCACTCATTGTGGCCGATGTTTGCACCCAGTGAGATACTGACATGTTGTTGAACAATGCATGCTTGTTCTACATTAGAACCTCATCGCTATTTCAAAATGTTTGACTTTAAATTTCCGATTCGGTTTGAAATATTTTCACTGAAAGTTTAAAATTACTCTTAGTGACCATGTCAATGGTTATAAATTTCAATGGTTGTAAAAGACACATTTTAACATTTCCGATCATCTGTTTGAAAAAATATTCCCATCAATGGAAACCGGAAAGATTTTTGAGGAGATTGTGGTGAAAACATCTTGGTTAGGCATTGTGTGTAGTCATTTAAAGAATCCATCCTGATAGGAAAGTGATGGTTGCAGAAGCAACCAAATTTTTTTAATGGAAATGTTGGAAAGTGCTTTATTTTTATTATTGTCTCTTCACTTGGCAAGTACAGTGTGAGACACCCAGCCTTTGAAGTTCCAATGAGGAAAATTATATAATATTTTTAGAAAATCCTGTTTTATTCTTTTCCTCAGTACTTCATATATATATTTTATCTTTATATAATATTTAGGCAATAGAGTTTTTTTCTTTTCACTCATCAAACTTTATGAAGACACTCATCTCTCTAATTTCCCTCAGGGAACATAATATGTATAATGTAATATAAAATAATATATAGTACTTATGTGCTTATTATACACTATTTATATTAATACTTTATTTATAATTTTCTATGTATCTGCAGCATGAAAAAGGTTGAGAAACATTTGGCAGGTGAAACCATGAGTATCAAGCTTTATCCCAAAATACACTCACATCTCCTACACCATAATTTAATAATACAGGAAATACTGTCTAAGGAACCTAAAATGCCACTATATTAACTGAGCTTATCTTCTGAGCACCATTACAGAACTCTCTGATAAAATATGTTGAAATACTGTATTTTAGTTCAGGGACTAAGGGTTATTCATCACCTCTTTATCAGTTTGAGATTTAAGAGACCTGTGATATTTAAACCTAATTTTTCAATTACTTCAGCCACATAGAGTAAGTGTGTGGTGATGTTGGCATTCACAGTGGCTCTTTCCACTCAATCACATATTTTAATCAGTGGCCTAGAGTCTTTCAATTCAGATTAGCACTACTTCCCTGATAGTGATGATTGGGGGTCAGTGGTGGGAGGTAAGTGCATATATTTCTACAGAAGCAGGTAGAATTGACTCCAGTGTGTTTGGAAAAATCAGGGAAAAGGTATAAGAAATATTCTTTAAGAATTCATTTTTTTTCTTTTCTGTTTTGTATTATCATTTTAAATCTGAAATTCTCTAAATTGGGTACATTTATATTTTTCACAAAATGTGCTTAGCAATCAGAAAGTTTTCATCATGACATTGGCTTTTGATTTATATTATAAAACAGTAACACAAAATTAATGTTTTTTTAATTTGCTCAAATACATATGTGTTCATCACAGTTTCTAGTACTAGTGAAGAAGAAATCTAGAAATGAATTTTACTTTTTGAGTTACATTTGTTATAAATGTTTAAGACAGCAACTGTAACATAAACACAGAAACACACACAGACACCTGCTGGCAATTCAAAATAGCAGTCAATTAGCATAAGTTTTTTCCTATAGTACTTTTACTAATATGTTGGCTGAATTTATATGTTCCCCAGCTTTTATAGCTTAATAAGATTTTTCTGTATTACTAGCTTTTACTTTTTGCCAAGTGTGTAGCAGGTTACATTGTAGTAAAGAGATTAATTCACATTTTTCTATCTATTTACAAATAGGAAAATTGAATTATATTCTATTTTGGGCAAAGACAAAAATGAGAGTATCAGGAAACCTTTACTTGATCTTATAAATGAACACTGAGATAAATATCATGTGATTTAAAAGGAGCCTAGGTTATTATGTTAATCTGCTATGATGAGGTAATACTTTCTGAAAGTCACTTTTGTGCAAAAGTAATTTTATCAGTCAGAGAGCAACTAAAGGTCATCTTTGAAAGCCCTCTATAGAAAGAATAAAGAAGATGAAGTAAATATTACAGGGGTATAATCTTTATTGATATGGAAAATACTACATACAACTAGAACACATGAACTGGTTTTAAATATGAAATTAAAATAAGAGATATTACATTACTTTGAGCTCTTCAAACTGAAAAGACATGAAAGAATTCAAACTGGAAAATGTCAATGAACTCCAGCTTCCTCCCTTCTTCTACCTGCCTTTCTAAAAGAAAAACAACAGTCTGTTATAGAAACAAGATATTTTAAGATACAGAAAACTCAGAAAAATATAAATAGTAAAGCTTGATATTTCTTTGATTGAAATATAAAATTGATATTACTTTAAAAAAAGTTAACCTCTGTTTGTTCTATAGATAGCCAAAGGAGCAAATAGAAACCCAACAAACACAGCCTTCATAACGTAACAAAAACCCTTTTATTTGTTTGAAATTAAACTTTGCCCTTTTTTCCCCTTTATATTCATTTGATTCCAGATAGCTAATAGCAGTTCTTGAGAGTTAACGAGTGTTTGGATTCACAGGAATTAGGACTTCACAGTAGAGCAGCAAAGCATAAAGAATTAAAAAACATTGTTCTCAGAAGACATTTTTCTCTTTAGCATATTAAGGCAGAAGGATGTCTGAGGGCAGATTGCATGGTTAATGACTAGATATCAAGAGTTTTCCTTGAAGCTAAAGGAATGTTAATGTGTTTTTTATCAGCATTTTCCTTGCTTTAATTGTGATTTTCATGCAGATGCATAAAAAGTTCATTGAGATGATCTACAAATAAGCCTCCTGCAAGCCACATGTATAGTGTGCAGGGTTCATACAAGTGTTCTCTCGGAGTACAGCTGAAGCATTTCAATCCTGAAAGGTCATAAAAACTAGTAGTCTGTGATCATTTTTAAGCTTACCTTTTGTGGGAGTCAAAATGCTTTTACATGTGGTTTGTGTAGTCTCTCAGTCTCTTGAGGAATCACATCCACTTCTACCATCACTATTTTTTTTTTCCATTTTCTCCCATTCTTTCTCCCATCTTTTTATGTTTATAGATGGTAATTCTTTCATGCTAATTAAACTATATTTGATTTTTTCCTTTTTTAAATATATATTTGTTTTAATTGGAGGTTAATTACTTTACAATATTGTATTGGCTTTGCCATACATCAGCATGAATCCACCACAGATTTTTTTTTTCTTGCTTTAAACACAAGTCAGTCTTTAAATGAGTCTGCTGCTGCTGCTGCTGTCACTTCAGTCGTATCTAACTCTGTGCGGCCCCACAGACGGCAGCCCACCAGGCTCTGCCATCCCTGGGATTCTCCAGGCAAGGACACTGGAGTGGGCTGCCATTTCCTTCTCCAATTAAATTAGTCTGAATACTGGTAATTCCTTCATTCATTCTTGCCTTCACTATGTTTTCCTCTTTCGATTGTTCATAGATGCATGCTGGGCCTTGCTCTAAAGTGGCAGGAAGGCAGAGATGAAAAACTAACAAACTTTAATGGTATTGGGAGTTAAAAATCATACATTATGACAAAAGTTTGCTAGAGGATATCTCTTCCTTGCACCCAAAGAGGCAAGAGCTTTGTTTGTAAAGTAGTGATTAACTTATGCTTTCATATGTGTGTGTGTGTATTTGATGGTAGGTGCTACCTGTAGGAACAGTGTTTTAAGAATTCATAACTCTGACTTCCCTGGTGGTCCAGTGGTTAAGAATCTGCCTTGCAATGAAGGGAACACTGGTTTGATCCCGGGTCGGGGAGGATCCCACATGCCACGAAGCAACTAAGCACACGTGCTGTGACAGTTGAGCCCATGGGCCAGAACCCTTGAGCTGCAGGAAGAGAAACCACCACAGTGAGAAGCCCTACAATGCAACTAGAGAGAGGCCACAGAGCTTGCTTGCTGCAACTAGAGAGAGGCAACGTGAAGTCGCTCAGTCGTGCCTGATTCTTTGCGACCCCATGGACTGTAGCCCACCAGGCTCCTCCGTCCATGGGATTCTCCAGGCAAGAGTACTGGAGTGGGTTGCCATTTCCTTCTCCAGGAGATCTTCCCAACCCAGGGATTGAACCTGGGTCTCCCACATTGTAGGGAGACGCTTTACCATCTAAGCCACCAGGAAAGTCAAATAGAGAAAGTCCAAGAGCAAAATTAAGGTGGAGCACAGCCAGTAAATAAATAATTACTTAATTAAAAAAAAAACACAATTCCTATGGAAATCTAAGGACTATTAAGCACTGGACATTGGTTATCAGTAAATGATACCAGGGAATTTTTTTCCCCCCAATGGGCCTAGTTCCTCTTTGATTCTTCCCTAGCTTTCTGACAGCTTTCTTTGCCCATTAACATTGTAAATGACTGCCTGCCTGAATTATACACCACTGCCCTTAGCAATGGCACTAACCACCAACTGGCACTTGTTGTCTTACCCTTTAGTTTGAATTTCCAAAAAGAACATTTAATCCTCATTGGTTAGGCCTGATTAAACCCCTGCTTTAATTATTCATGTCCCTGGCCATCTTAGGATGTAGGGCCACATAGAGGCAGTTTTGTAGTAAAGAGGAAATACTGAGACCCTATTACAAAAGTGAGTATAAAGTCCTATGGTACACATAAGGAGAGTATCAACTCAGTTTTGGAAGACTAGAAAAGATGCTCCTGAAGAAACATGACATTTAACCTGGGATCTGACAGCCAAATAGTAGTTAACCAAGTATAGAGGTAGAAGAAGAAAGATACTATTAATTTTTAAAGAAATGGTACCAGATCACCTTACTTATCTCCTAAAAAACCTGTATGGAGATTAAGAAGCAACAGCTAGATCCAGACATGGAATAACTGACTGGTTCAAAATTGGGAAAGGAGTACAACAAGGCTATATATTGCCATCCTGCTTATTTAATTTATATGCAGAGTACATCACGTGAAATGCCAGGCTAGATGAATCACAAGCTGGAATCAAGTTTGTGGGGAGAAATATCAACCTTAGATATGCAAATGATACCACTCTCATGGTAGAACGTGAAGAGGGACTAAAAAGCCTCTTGATGAGGATAACAGAGGAGGCTTAAAACTCAGCATTCAGAAAACTAACGGCATCTGGTCTCATCACTTTATGGCAAACAGAAGAAGAAAGAATGTAAGCAGTGACAGATTTTCTTTTTTGGGGCTCCAGAATCACTGCAGATGGTGACTCTAGTCATGGTATTAAAAAACACTGGCTCCTTGGAAGGAAAGCTCTGACAAAGCTAGACAGTGTATTAGACAGTAGACATTGCTAACAATAACTGTATGGTTCAAGCTATGGTTTTTCCAGTAATCACGTATGGTTGTGAGAGCTGGAACATAAAGAAGGCTGAATGCTGAAGAATTGATGCTTTTGAATTGTGGTGCTGAAGACTCTGGAGAATCCCTTGGACTTCAGGGAGATCCATCAGTCAATCCTAAAGGAAATCTGTCCTGAATATTTATTGGAAGGACTGATACTGTAACTGAAGCGTCAGTACTTTGGCTAACTGACGCGAAGAGCCAACTCATTGGAAAAGACCCTGATGGTAGGCAAGGCTGAAGGCAAAGGAAGAAGGGGACAGCATAAGATGAGATAGGTAGAGAGTATCACTGACTCAATAGACATAAATTTGAGTAAACTTTGAGAGTTAGTGGATGACAGAGGAGCCTCGTGTTCTGCAGTCTATGGGGTTACAAAAAGTTGGATATGACTCAGCAACTGCACAAAAGTAACTAATATAGATAGGAAACAGTAGTACACAGGCCTGGTTCAGAAAAGATAATTTCTATTTGTTTGCCCAGAAATAATCTACAGAAGGTAAATATGGCATGATATAATGTTATGAGGAGTTTGGAATTTCTCTGATGGCAGTAAGGGTAATATTAAGTTAATTTTAGAGGAATTGAGGGAAGAATGAACGGCCACCTGCATTTGACAAATAAACTAGAGGCTTCAAGACTTGAAATGGGAGATTATTCTATTAATGCAGATAAGAAATGATGTGGCACTGACTCTGCGAACCAATGACATTGGTGATAATGAGGATCTGTTGACAGGAGATATAGGATTCACTGGATAAGTGAGACAGAGGGAGAACCCAAAGAAGACTACCAGGTTTCTATCTTGCATGAGTATGTGAGGAGTGATCCTTATCACTTACTGAGATAAGAAAGACAAGAGGAGACAAAGGATATTGATAAGGAATGATGGGGGTGTTACGCAAACATTTACAAATGACTTCTTCAATACCTGCCTTTGAATAGAAACCCAGGTTTCTGGCTCTGAGTTTAAGAATGTTCAACTTAAAAATAATATGTTAGTCTGAAAAAATATATATTAAGACTATTAATTGAGCATGATATTCTCATTAAAAAGAAGAAAAATATTATTATTCTTCATCAGGTATTCTATTTTGCCTTAGGTATAATAAGATTCTTCAACAAATGAGTGTCTGGTAAGCATTCAGGCATTCCTTCTATCTAATGCTCCCCAGTAATACCTAGCAGGGCTGTAATGGAGCCAAGATGAGATTTGATTTTGAGCTCTCCTGTGTTGCCATGAAACAGCTGGGAGAATTCTTCCTATATATATTCTTTTGTAATGTATACTTTTCAGTACTATGGCAAAGAGGCAAACTGAATGCGGTTAAGTTAAAACAGGTGATCTGCAGGCCTAAATATATTTGGCATTCATTCAGTTCTTAGTACAATGTTCCATGTCAAAATTCAGATAGGAAGTAAGAGACTAGTCTTCTCATATTTGAGCTCGTTAACAATGTAACAGAGAACATCGTTTAATGAAATAATAACAAAAAATAATCTTCATGTGCATGTGAGAATACCTCAGAAATGAATCTTTATTTATACTTTTGCCTAATTAAAAATGATTAATAAAACAGAATATCTCTTGATGACATTGTAAAATGATGTTTTATATTAAGGAAATGTTTAATCAATTATTACTTCGCTATTAAAAAGAATACATTTGAATCAGTTCTAATGAGGTGGATGAAACAGAGTGAAGTAAGTCAGAAAGAAAAACACCAATACAGTATATTAACGCATATATATGGAATTTAGAAAGATGGTAACAATGACCCTATATGTGAGACAGCAAAAGTGACACAGATGTAAAGAACAGACTTTTGGACTCTGTGGGAGAATGCGAGAGTGGGATGATTTGAGAGAATAGCAATGAAACATATATATTATCATATGTGAAATAGATTGCTAGTCTAGGTTCGATGCATGAGACCGGGTGCTCAGGGCTGGTGCACTGGGATGACCCTGAGGAATGGGACGGGGAGTGAGGTGGGAGGGAGGTTCAGGATGGGGAGTGAGGTGGGAGGGGAGTTCAGGATGGGGAACACATGTAAATGCATGGCTGATTCATGACAATGTATGGCAAAAACCACTACAGTATTATAAGTAATTAGCATCCAATTAAATTAATTAATTAAAAAAACAATTGATTAAAAGTCCCCCAAAAGTAAACACTTTCAAATCATAGGTCCAAGACCACAGCTGCAGAACTCACCTAGTTGTACATATGAAGGCATTAAAATTAACTGATGGAGGCAGGGGGAGGTTAGCAAAAGCTCATTTACTCTGATAGTTGTAAGACAGTGATTTGGAAATGGAGCCAGTTATACCATGATCTCATCAACATGATAGGGGAGGTCATGGACACTGGAATAAGTGAAGAACAGGAAGAGGTAACATGGGATGCTTTAAAACTTACAAGCCAAAGTACATGCATCCAGTAAATAAGATTAGTGCATGCATGCTCAGTCATTCAGTTGTGTTGAACTCTTTGTAACCCTGTGGACCATGAGATTCTCCAGGCAAGAATCCTGGAGTGGGTTGCCGTTCCCCATTCCAGGTGATCTTCCAGATTCAAGGATCAAACCACCATCTCCTGCATTGGAAGGCAGATTCTTTGCCATTGAGCCACCTGAGAAACCCAAAACAAGATTAGTAGGTAGCATACTTTTTTCTTACCTCACACTACATCTCCTTCCACACTTTTCTTATCTTTCAACCCCATGGAGTTGCTAACAATTTGTTAGACAAGGCCTGCCCCCTTCCTTCCACATCTTTGGCAATTAATCTTATTTTTGCTGGTTGGCCTGTCCTATACTACCTGAGTTCTCCTCAGCTCAGCTAAAATTTCAGGGTAAGACTGCCTTGAATTGATTTTTCTCTCCTTGCACTCATCCTTAGCTGTATTCTTGACCAAACAAATTCTATCCTCCCTCTAATTCTGAATTAGAGTGGCCCTAAGTTGTGTGTGTGTGTGCATTTGGTAAATAACTTCACTTCCTTCTCCCTTTTATATTTTCATTTTATGTAAGTAATGATCACAGGAAACCCTGACACTTTTTTACTCTTCATATGTTTATATGTGTTATTTATATTGACTTTGACGAGTTATCCTTCTAGCATGTTCTCATGTTCTTACTCCCCAAGTTTTGAAAATCTGGTTGTTGTTATTACATTGCAGTCTGAAGTGTATAGGTTAAGTCCAGGAATTCAAGGGGAGTTAGAGAGGTGAAAGAACTTACAACAGAGAAATATTGCTACAAAAATGGAAACCCTCTGTTTTACAATCTCAATCTTTTGGATATAACTGTTACTACGAGAGAATAGTATAACATGGCCTTCAAAGTGCTGTGTTAGCTTCTTGTTTTACATGACAGTATAATATTTCAGATAAAAGCCCCTGCTCATATTTGTTTCTTTCAGTGAGGTTTGCCAGTTTAAACAAAATGTCAGGTCGAATTTTTATGCAAAATTTTATCATTTGGACACCACCCTTTAGAATTATTGTGTGTGTGTGCTAAGTTACTTCAGTCATTTCCGACTCTTTGCAACCCTATGAACTGTATAGCCTGCCAGGCTCCTCTGCCCATGGGATTCTCCAGGCAAGAATACTGGAGTGGGTTGCCATGCCCTCCTTCAGAGGATCTTCCCTACCCAGGGATCGGACTTGAGTCTCTTAAGTCTCCTGCATTGACAGGCAGGTCCTTTACCACTAGCACTAACTGGTAAGCCCTTTAGAATGATTAGGTACACAATATTATATTTTTATATGGGAAGGATAATAGGTATTTAGGAAAATAGGTAAAGTATTGAGGTTAAAAAAAATAATAAACTTTCTGGCCTAAAATGTGATATTTTAAAATATTTCTTTAGAATCTTGTTTCTTACCCCAAATAGTATAAATACTAGAATGATGTATCCAATGGAAAATAAATGTATTAATGAGATTGGCCTTCAGATATTTCCAGGAAAATATGATAAACACTTTTGTTTCTTTATGTTTATTAAATTATAAATTATTTTTCCTTTCCATCTGTCAAGTAAATTTTTACTAGCTTTTCAAAATGCTCATAGAAATTATATTTTTTACCACAGAAATTTTCTTGTTACCAAGAATTTGTATTGTGAGATTCAAAACCTTGACATTCTAGCCCAAAAAGAGTTAACTAGCGATACATAAATTGTTTCATTCATTTACTGAGTATCTGCCACATAATAACAATTGTGTATATGTTCCAAAGAAATAGGTTTTACCCTTCCAGTCACAGGTGCTTTTCAGAATAAATTATTTACTGGAAAATCTTTTCCTTTTTCTTATGTTTCCCTTCAACTCAAATAATATTTGATAGTGAGAAAGATCTGAAGTATATTCCAGATACAGAGAGGGAGCTTTCATTATATTTATAAAAGCCTTAACTTCAAATTAAGATGAAAGGGAAGAGGAGGGCAGGTGTTTTTTTGCATAGAATATCATACATTCATAGATTGGTTTATGTCTGGTTTTTAGATTTTTGCATTATTCGTGTATGTCTCCAGCACAGAAATGAAAACATTTCGCCAGGCACTCTAATTTATTATTTTTCTCTTTCATATGTATGGAGAGCCAAATTGATAATTTCCTTCCCAAGTAATACGTCCTAAAGAAGCAATTCCTTTTTCTTAATCATTATACATGTCTTTAACTCTCCACCATTTTGTTTTTCTTGCAATTGAGAGAGTAGTAGTATGGAATTACAGTAACAGTATGAAATTTAGAGTCTGACAGTTGAGTTCATTCTTACGAGGGCCTTCCCTGGTGGCTCAGATGGTAAAGAACCCACCTGCAATGCAGGAGACCAGGGCTCAATCCCTGGGTTGAGAAGATCCCCTGGAGAAGAAAATGGCAGCACACTCTCATATTCTTGCTGGGAAATCTCATGGACAGAGGAGCCTGGCCAGAACAGTCCATGGGGACACAAAGAGTTGGGTCACAACTGAGCGACTAACACTTTCAGGTTTATTGCTTATTAACTGTATCAACTGAGGCCAAGGACTTACATATTAAAAAATCTTCATTATCTCATCTGTATGGTGTACTAATAAAAGTATATACATTGCTGTTCTTACGATTAAGCATCATATGTAAATGTATCCAATATGATTAAGCTCATAGTTTTTGAGACCTGGTATGCATTCTTTTTATTTTTGGTGTCATTTTATAATAATCATACCATAGATAAATAATGCAAGATCCATGAAAATTTTTCAATGAACTGTTTAGTTTCTTTTAATGTTTTTGTTGACTTTGGAAGAGACAAAATGCTGTACTGAATTACTGGCCTCATGTTTCTGTCACAATCATGGGTTCATAGCTAGGGTAACCGAATACTGAGTGTAAGTATTCTGATGAGAAAATAACTTCAGTTAATTTAGTTTACATGTTGGTTTTTTTTCTGTAATGCACATAGAACCCTCTCTATAAGGCTATTTCTTCCCTCAAGGATTTCCAGTCAGTTGCTGGTGGCAGAGCGAGTTGGCAAACCATAGGCATTTGACTCAATGATTTGGTGAAATTTGGTGTCATACAACCCCTGGAGAATGGAATGGCTACCCACTCTACTTTTCTTGTTAGGAGAATCCCATGGACAGAGGAGCCTGGTGGGTTACATTTACCATGGAGTAATACAAATGCTGTAGTATTTTAAAGGAGGAAGAAATGGCTTCCCTGGTATGAGCTGGGGATTTTGGAGAAAGGAGTACAGGTAAAGCTAAGACAATGTGGTACTTTTTTATTTTTAGATTTTGATTGTGAACCATTTTTAAAGCCTTTATTGAATTTCTTATGATATTGCTTCTGTTTTATGTTTTGGTTTTGGCTGCAAGGCATGTGTAGCTCCCTGACCGAGGATTGAACCCACATGCCCTGCATTGGAAGGCAAAGTTTTGAAGCACTGGACCACAAGGAAACTCCTGATAATGTGATATTTTAACAAACTCTTGAAAAATCCCCAGAATCATTTGCAAGCTTAGATGGGAGGTGCTGGCAGTGGAGGATGCTCCAGGGAATTGAATTATGTGAAGAAAGTTATAGGTGAAGAAAATTATGACATTTTCATCAAACAGTGAATAGTCTAGTTTAACCCACAATAAGGGAATGAGGAAAGAAGTAGTGGGGCAGGAAGTTCGAAAAGTAGTCCGTAGCCATCTTGTAGGGGATCTTAAATGCCTGGGTGAGACTTTGTAAGTAATTTTGTCTGTCATAGGGATTGTTTGGAAGCTTTTGATCAGAGTTGCAGTTTAGAACTTGTCAGGATTATGTAGGAAGGTTTGTGGTAGAGAGAGACTTGAGCATGGAGAGATCAGTTAGGTTGTTGCCCTAGGGCAGAAGGTAATGAGTGTCTGAACTGGGGAGAAAGCAATGGGGATGGAAAGAAGAGGAACTATGTGAGAGATGCATAGAAATTGAATCCGCAGTGCTCGACTACTAATTGGATGTAGGAAGTGAGGATGAGGGAAAAATCAAAGATGCCTAGATGACTAGGCCATTCATAGAATTAGGATGACTAGAGTAAGCTTTGGTTTTCAGGGGGAAAATGATGAATATGATCTTAGAAATATTGAGTTAGATGTATAAATGAGAACCAGACTTTGAAATATTAATCTAAATATTAAGAGAAGTTATTGCTAGTAATAGAAGTTAGATAGTTAAGGTTACTGGGGTTTAGGAGATTGTCAAAGCAGAAAAGAGAATGAGCAAGAAGATATCCTGGGGGCACGCTTTCATTTAGAGGAGGGAATATTATAAGCCAGTGGAGAGGTAATAATTTCATGGATTGATACAACTGGCAAAGGGAAGTCCCAAACTTTTAATATGCTTTACCACTCTGGCAGACTCTGCTGATGTTAATCCACAGAAAGTTCATAAATGCATGACAAGATGATGAGAGAGTGTGAGCTAAGAAGTGACAAAATGAAAGTATTTTTGATTCTCGCTGATAGATTTGTGAGGTGGCGATCTTTCTCAAATATCCTCTAGCGAGTAGAGCATATGATAGATGATTAGATTTATTAGTATGCATGTTAGAATTGGAGGGGAAATGATTATGTCTAGTGATTTTCTTCTGTTTTGGAATTTTCACATATTCTTTTTTCATCATGGTTTAGTTGTGAATTATTAGGCTAAAGCAGTGCTGGATTGGACACATGTTACAAGTATGTAAAATTTTTTGAAATTTTAATTTCTAGAATGTTGTAATACTGTTTGAGATTAATAGAAAAATGCTGGGATTTTTTTTAAGAGACTTGGAAATTAATAATTAAGCTAAAAATTATATACTGTAATAAGTTTTGACTGGCTGAATCTAAATATATGCAGTCAATAGCAAAAAAAAAAACTTGCTTAAACACTTATATCACTTTAAAATTTAATAATTATACAAAGCAGACTGATTTTCAAATTTTATTTGAAACTACTGGTCTTGTGAAACAGTAATTTATTCCCACAGTTTCACATCTGAAAGAAAAAAGATACCATTTGTTCATCTGGTGTTTATAAATTTTCTTTTACTTATATTAAGTAATGTGATTATTTATAGCATTAGAAAACTAACATGATTATATTGGGAAGATATTGTACCAGAATTATTTGACTAGCCTATGAAGATGTGTGTTTTGTTGGTTTTCTTCTTACCCCTTACCTATATTTTATTTGTCCTGATATACAGATTTATTTACCACCTTAAACATCTATGACAGCATAGTATTGTTGAAAAGCTACTTGTATGAGGTCCATTTTTTCATTTCTCACATTTTTAGTCAACATATACATAAATTCATATTCACAGGAATTTAAACAAAATAAACATGGTTATGTAACCCATGGTTAGGACTATACTAGATTAGATGTAAGTTAAAATCTTTATTTGTATTACAGAGAATGTGAAATTTTTGTAAGATATTGCCTTACACTGAAGGAAAGTCTTCACTAATTGAAGACTTCAAGGCTTGTTTTATTTTTTGCATTTCATTCCACATGATGTATTCATTTGTTTTCCCCTTAAAATATTGTAATGTACACATTGAGTTATGGGGACACATGACAAGGAAGGTGATGAGGCATTTTGATAAAGCCTATGGTAAACTCCAGAGAAGGCAATGGCAACCCACTCCAGTACTCTTGCCTGGAAAATCCCATGGGTGGAGGAGCCTGGTAGGCTATAGTCCATGGAGTTGCTAAGAGTCAGGCATGACTGAGCAACTTCACTTTTACTTTTCACTTTCATGTATTGGAGAAGGAAATGGCAACCCACTCCAATGTTCTTGCCTGGATAATCCCAGGGACGGGGGAGCCTGGTGGGCTGCTGTCTATGGCGTCGCACACAGTCGGATATGACTGCAGCAACTTAGCAGCAGCAGCAACAGCATGGTAATCTCAGTTTCTGAGCCCTGCCTAATTTAACAGCTTCATCTCTTTCAACTCCTCATATCTGTGCCATGTTTTTAACTCTCTTGAAGTATGGTGGTTGTCTTAATTTGGATTCTTACTATGCACTTTTCTCCCTTTTTTGCATTTCTAATTCCCATTCATATTGTAGTGCTTGGCACCTGGGATATGATACAGTGTAATTTGGTGATGAAGAGGGTGGTTTCTTGGGCTAGAGTGCTCTGCATTCAGTCCTGACTCTTCTACTTGGACTCTGTTTAAGAACAGAGGCTGTGTCTTTCATTTTTATATCCCAGGCACCCAGAATTGAGCATGCTGTGTGGTAGACACTCACATTTGTTGAATGAGTAAATAAATTAATGAGATTTTAGAGATATGTGGTGTTGTGTGGGAATTTATATCAGTGCAGTAAAAGCCTCTACATAAACTACCAGACAAGTGAAATTATGATGGCAAGACACTCAAACCAAGGCATCAAGATTCTGGAATTGCATGCTTTATATATTCTGTCGTGGGAAGCCCATTACAAAGCTGTAGGATACATTTGCACAGATAGGAAGAGTTCCATTGGATGGTTGGAAAGGTCACACTTTCTTTATTCTGTTTATGCAGTGTCACAATATCCTCATTCACTTTCTGTTTCATCAGCTATTTCTGCTACTGATGTGGTTACAAAAAACAGATAAACAAGGAAGTTCAATGTTTGGGAGGTATCTACAGGTAACACTAGCTTACTTTATTGGAGAGATACAGAGACTTGTACACTTGACTGCAGCTATACCCTGCTGTTTAATGTAGCTTATATCTTCCTTTTTCAAGAGAAGAACACATGGAATCAGAAATGGACCATAACAGATGTAACTAAGAGGTACAGATGTAGCTGCTGCTGCTGCTAGGTCGCTTCAGTCGTGTCCGACTCTATGCAACCCCTTAGACGGCAGCCCACCAGGCTCCCCCGTCCCTGGGATTCTCCAGGCAAGAATACTGGAGTGGGTTGCCATTTCCTTCTCCAATGCATGAAAGTGAAAAGTGAAAGTGGAGTCGCTCAGTTGTGTCTGACTCCTAGGGACCCCATGGACTGCCCCCTACCAGGCTCCTCCGCCTATGGGATTTTTCAGGCAAGAGTAATGGAGTGGGTTGTGGTTGCCTTCTCCGCAGATGTAGAGGGAAGGTAACTATTAATCTAGAGGTGATATAATCTGGACTTTATGAATGTTTAAGATGTATGGTCTTTATATCCCTTTCTAAGTAACACTCTTATATGTTCCATTCATGTAATTGTTGTATTAATTCTGTAACATGTGTAAGGGTTACTAACTTACTCTCTAGTCTTCATATATTTTATGAATTTTGCCTGTATCTCCCAAGTTACTTTCTTATACTTAATGAATATTTAACATGTAAGTTTTACCTATAGATTTGTTTCTTATATCTATAGCAGATTAAATGTTCTCAATTGGAGTAGCAAATACACATTGCATGTGTTATGGCTAACCATAATCTCTGGTTTCCAAAGAGACCCAGTTTATACCTATTGTCCTCCAATCATCCTTAGTAGTATCCTCTCCCATTCTCAAAATGTCCTGTTTTGAATGATAATGAATTGAGTTGGCCAAAAATTTTGTTTGGGTTTTTTCATATGATGTTGCAGAATATCTGAATGAACTTATTGGCCAACTCAAAATATTGCCACCTTAGTATTAATCCACCATCTGTTACTTGTGAAACTGTAAATTGAGGTAAGTTATGGAATACCCCATCTATACAATTAGTGGATTCGCTATTATTTATAAAGCCCTTGTGAAATCTGAAAGTCTTTGATACTTAGGAAAAAATGTTTAAACCATTTTACTTCATTGACTCTATTCATGTAACTACTACCCTGAAGACAAGAACATTTTTTTCCATTAGAACTGGACCTAAATGAAGGTTGCATTAACTACTTTGAATTGTACAAAATTACAGTTTTAATTTATACTTGAGGTGAAATATTTGAGACATTGTGACCATCGACTTCAAAGTTCAAAAACTAAAAGCACTTTTATTAATTTCTTTAAAAATGGAGTATATTAAATAAAACATTTTGAAACTATTATATGTGGTTTTTAAAATTCTTTATTGCTGTGAGTTCAACCTCTGCTTGTATTCTATCTATATATTGAATTAAATGGTTGGCAAGGAATACTGTTTTTTGAGGAAGGTAATAACTTCAGTTTTCAGTGTGATATATTTTCAGATATCCATAGCCAGTTCTGTAGGGATTTTGAGAATAATGGGAATTAAAGTAAATCAGATTTTTAGCAACAGATATGGATATCACCTACAGAGAGGAAATCATATAAATATATGATTTGTCCCAGAAGGGTTAGTGTAGATGTAGAAGGGAAGTGAAGAAAAATTTGGATAACACATTTTTTACCGGTGAATTAATTCTTGCTTTGTGGGTCTTTCAAGATTGACAACTAAAAATCTTACCAGATAGTAACTGAATTTTCTCTACTCTGTAGAAAGAATTCTTCCTAAAATATATGGATATCTGAACTATTTCATTTTAATGCAACACTTTATTTTAGTTTTTTTCATGGATAGAAAATCCCATGGCCCAGGATTAAGTTTGTTGATCACAGATTATTGAGAGGTTTTACTCTTTGGAATTTTGCACTTATATATGGTTATTTCAGTTTGAAGGGGCTGGGGTAATACAGTCATCTATTATTCAAGTGTCCCTATACCCCTGCTTAGGTGATGACCTGATACCACTGAAAAAAATGATTCTACCAGTGTGCGCTTGTACCACATTAAATTTGAAAAAACCAGGAGATTTGATGGGTAATTAAATGACATGAGCTCAGTGGAAACCCTCCTTTTTATAGGTGGATGGAGAAGCAAGATTGATGGAACTGTATTGATCTGTGTATACCTAGCAGTTTATAGGAATTCATATAGGTGTAGATGGTAACACTTGGCACTCAAATGTAGTAGAGAATTTATCACACTGTCACATTATAGTTATTTATATATGCACCTTTTCCTCCTTACCTGATTAGAAAAGTCTTGAGGAACTTTTATTTATTATGCATTTGCCTGGGTTCTTAATATTATATTATCTATGACTTTTAGGTATTTATCCAATAATTAGGTCTTTAATCATATATTAACTGTAATACAAATAGCACAATGTTTGTGAGCTGTAGACAACCATTTATGAAAGCAGGAGTTAACTGATAAAATACTGATATTCTTGTATGGCATATCACTGATGAGCTTATTAAGCAAATAAAACGAGTGTGCATGTTTGCACACATGTTCTTTCACAGACCCGAATCTCACTTAAATAATTAGATGCTTTGCTCCCATCTCTACCCTGCAGGAAACATGTTTTTTTTCCTAGTTTAACTTGTGTTATACTAACAGGCTGCAGTTCTGATTTTAGTTGTTTGCTTCTGGGCTTTGTGGAAGCTGCTCATTAATTCCTTTGGGGTTGTGGAGGGGAGTAAAGGTAAGTACCTTTCATCATTCTGTGATAGCCTTGGGGGTTCATTCAAGAACCTTAGTGGCTTGCTGTGGTGAAAGCAATGAACAGCTCTCCAGCTGGAAAGACATTATAATTAAAGCATTTCATTTCCTTCATTCAGCAAGCATTTACTATGAACCTAGTGTATGCAAATGAATGACTCTCTTTAGATAAATAATAGGGATCTGAAGATTTTACTCCTGCTTGGGAAGAAATGATACACCAATAAATAAGACAGAAGATGGAATAGAGAGGAGAGTAACCCTGTTGTAAATCATTAGAGGAGAAGAGATAATTGCTGGAATAAAATTCCCATATATGATGTACTCTCTGATTTTCTAATAGTATACCTTGTGTTTCCTCCTGTCTGCTTGACTTTGTCCTTAGTAATTCCTAAGAAAAGCAGACAGGTCTTTTTATTCTCTAGTATACTTTTGTTAGCCTGTGGAAGTATTATGTCTTACCTTCCATGATACAGTGTCTGTGTTTCAAATTAAGGTGGTATGTTTTTTCTACCACATGCATGTAAAATAAGGAAAGGATTATTTTGGCTGTCTGAGCAAATTACTTATTTGATTCAGTTCTGTCTGTTTTATAATACTGAATCGTTAACAAGCTAAAACAAGCTAAAACAAGCTAAAAATATTTGGCAGAGTTGGTTATCCCTTTCCTTAGGTGAGATCTTGGAATCAGAAAGCGTGCCTCAGTTTATATGAAGGTCACTAGTTTATACTGAGTGTGTGAGGAAAGGAGGCACTCAGATATGCATGGCTGCATCTGGACAGGAAAAGCATTGTGCATATAGCCACACCAGCTCTTGCTTTATCTTCAAAGTTGGAATAAAAGCTTGTGTGACTTGGAGTGGAAAAAAGTTTATCAGCAAGATCATTAATAACTTGGTACTCAGCTTTTCAAGTTACAATTAGCTGCTCAACAGCTGTGACCTTCAAGAACTGCTCATTATTGTTGGTCTGATTGTTCACGCCCACTCAAGATCTCCTTTCAGAAATAGTTTCTCTGACATCATTGACCCCCAGGGGTCAGAGTGAGAAATGAGTCTTCAAGCATCCATTTGTAAGTCTTGCTTTTGCACGATGCTGTACATGTGTGGATATGTGTGTGTGACTGTGTGTGTTTGTCTGAGGAATTCAGCCGATGGTTAATGTTTCACTGTAAATCCAGCTGTTTGGTCAGATCCCAATTAGGATGATGCCTGTTGGAAGAGGGGGCACCCTGGGAGTAGGGAGAAGATTTAGTGGCCTCAAAAACAGAGTAAAACTGATGGTAACACAGATTCCATTTTATTTAGATTTTTTTTTGAAGTCTCAGTGTACATGCTTGCCAAACTCTGTCATGCACTGTGTAGCATCTCAACGGATCAGCAGGGATTTTAAACATGCTGTGTGTTTGGAATACACTGCAACCCAAAGAGAAAGTGAGGATTAGAGCAACTGTAGTGAAGTATGAAATGAAAACTCAGCTGGAAAAAGACGACTGGATTATGTTCAGCTTCTTTGCCTCAGTTCCTTTGGATATTAAGAACATGGTGCTCTTAGGAAAAAGGGATTTGCTTTCTCAAGGTGCAGTGGCTAATCTCTGTGTTCTGAAAGGAGGCTTAATTAGGGAAAAGCTATCTGTCTTAAAACAAAGAATGAATAAATCAACAAGAAGATTGATAGAATTTGTTGATGAAAAGGACTTTCCTGCCCAATTATGACTCAGAATCATATCTTTTACTCTTTAGGGAGTCTGGTCAGTAAAATGTATATATAATGAAGTTTGTGAAAATACAGCCTTGGCAGTTTCAACCTAAGATTTCAAACATGTGAAGTCACTGTGACTCTGTATGGAGACCTCTGGAGAGGACAAGATGGTCTGGTTTCTAGTTCTGACTCGTTTGCTTCTACATCATGTGGTCCAGGACAGCATGTCTGGCTTGTGTGCTTTTTAGCTTTCATTTGATAAGATGGTGGGACTGGGTTAGACTTGCATAGTTTGTAAAGTTTTGGGGGAACTGCAGTTCTTGGCATTGTAATCTCTCTGAGGGCATTTGTATTTCTCTATCACCTCTATTTTAACCATATTCACTGGTTTTTACTATTGCTAGCTTTAGTGACCAAAAGAAACACCAAATAAAATCTAAATAAATTTCAATGATCTCTTCCTTTGTTCTCTGACATTAGCCTTTCTACCATAAATCTGTCATTTCTTTGTCATGTCTAATATAAAATGGTTAGGTTACTATTTTCTGTTTTTTGAAATGTCTATATTCATGAATTTTTTCAAATTATGATTTCTAAAGCACGGCTTTTTCATACTGTTCCTGAGGTTCTCAAGGCAAGAATATGGAAGTGGTTTGCCATTCCCTTCATGAGAAATACTGGGCTGGATGAAGCACAAGCTAGAATCAATATTGCCAGGGGAAATATCAATAACTTCAGATATGCAGATGACACTACCCTTATTGCAGAAAGTGAAGAAGAACTAAAGAGCCTCTTGATAAAAGTGAAACGAGAGAGTGAAAAAGTTGGCTTAAAGCTCAGCATTCAGAAAACTAAGATCATGGCATCTGGTCTCATCACTTCATGGCAAATAAATGGGGAAACAGTGGAAACAGTGGCAGACTTTATTTTTTTGGGCCCCCAAATCATTGCAGATGGTGACTACAGCCATGAAATTAAAAGACACTTATTCCTTGGAGGAAACTTATGACCTAGACAGCATATTAAAAAGCAGAGACTTTACTTTGAAAACAAAGGTTCATCTAGTCAAGGCTATGGTTTTACTAGTAGTCATGTATGGATGTGAGAGTTGGACTATAAAGAATGCTGAGTGCTGAAAAATTGATGCTTTTGAACTGTGGTGTTAAGAGAAGACTCTTGAGAGTCCCTTGGACTGCAAGAAGATCCAGCCAGTCCATCCTAAAGGAAATCAGTTCTGAATATTCACTGGAAGGACTGATGCTGAAGCTGAAACTCCAACACTTTGGCCACCTGATGTGAAGAGCTAACTCATTTGAGAAAAGACCCTGATGCTGGGAAAGATTGAAGTCAGGAGGAGAAGGGGACCACAGAAGATGAGATGGTTGGATGGCATCACCGACTCAATGGACTTGAGTTTGAGTAAACTCCGGGAATTGGTGATGGACAGGGAGGCCTGGCGTGCTGCAATTCATGGGGTCGCAAAGAGTCAGACACGACTGAGTGACTGAACTGAACTGAGCTGAAAGCATGGCTTTGCATTCAAATATCTAAGTATCCTCTAAAACATAACTTATTAATGATGAAATTGAAACTTCACCATTAAAGTTGATACTTTTAGCTAAAAGACTATACAGATGAACAGCAGCAGCAATAAAAATAGCTTACTTATTAAAAATGTACTGTGTACTAGATGCTTTTTGTTAAGTACTTCATATTAATATGTGTACTTCATGCCAACCTATGATGTAGGGACTATTTTTTATTCCTTTTACAAATTAATAAATTGAGTCACAAAGAAATTAAATACCTGCAAAGTCATTGCAGAAGTAAGACTTAACCCCAGGCAATCTATAGCAAAGTCTGAAATCCTTACCTCTATAACCACACTAATACTGAGTGAAATAAAAAGACTTTTTTCAGGAAATCTAAGATTTCCATATGTTTTAGATATTAGAATTATTAAACACATTCCTAAAACTGAATTAAATATAGTAAACTCTTGAGGGATAAGATTTGAGAGTATAGCAAAATTGTTAAGTTGAATTCATTGCATTTGAAAATTAACCTGAATTTAATACCCCAAGTTGATATTTCAAAGGTATATTTTAAGAAAGTTTATATTGATTACTGCAACTGGTTAATTAACAAAAGGGGCATCCTTGCATGTAGAAAAGAAGTTGAAATATACCACATTCATTCACTAGATTTTTATCAAAGTTTTGATATAGTAAAAAGGGAAATAATCACCAAAATAAAGGAAAAAAAATAGCCACACACCTTTAGTCACAATGTAATTAGGATCAGCTGGGTTGAGCTGGGGCGTTAATGACTTTGAAGCTTGGTAAGCGGAAACCTCTAGGACATTGTTATCAGAGACAGAATAGGAGAAACTTTCCAAGTTCATAGAAACTGCTGGCAGCCTAGACAGTCCTAGGAAATGAAGGTCCAGGGCAAGATGGGCAGAAGGAGTTCATGGCCCCAGCAGCAAAGGAAAAGCACTGAAGCAGCTTGATTGCTCAGTGTTGGCTGTTTTTATTTGTTTCACCCCCAGTGAGAGTTAATCCTGAGAGAACCTGGCCAGCAGGTGAGAATAACTGAAAACAGCTGGCTGTTATGAGGGCAGGGCTAGAGCAGATGCTCTCTTCTGGTAGTTTTTTTTTTTGACAACTGGACAAGTCACATGTAGTTTACTGTTTTAGCCAGACATTTCAGTGGTTCTTCCAATAATCCCATGCCCACGAGCCTGCCATTCTTCTGTGACTGAAGCCTGATCTAAGGCATTATAAAGGAAAGATTGGGAATGAAGCATGGATACTCTTCAGTAAGGTTGATTTACTTCCATCTCATAGTTAACCTCCAAAGTCATCTTGACAGGGAAGCTCTCATTGGAAAGAGGAAGAGAGCTCCCAAGAAAGCAAGAAGGAATAGGTGTGAGTTCTGTTCAGCAGGACTACCTGGAGAGCAGTTCCTCCGTACATTTCCAGAGGGAGCTCTGGGCTAAAAGAACTAGATGATGATACAGAGTTCCCTTGAGCCTGTAAATGTATCCTCTTCCCTCTTTTCAAAGCAAGCAATCTATAAAGAAAGACAACCAACAAGGCAGATGGAATGGATATATTGAGACATACACACACATATATACATATCCTAGTATTTCAGTGGCCATGATGGTTAAGTTTTGAAATCTTTTTATTTTATTTATATTTATTTTTAATTTTGTTTTTATCATCAAAAACATTTTGTATTGGGGTATAGCTGATTAACAGTGTGATCATTTCAGGTGAACAGCAGAGATACTCAGCCATACATATACATGTATCCATTCTCTCCTAAAACCCCTCCCAACCAGGCTGGCACATAACATTGAGCAGAATTCCATGTGCTATACAATAGGTCTTTGTTGGTTATCCATTTTAAGTATAGCAGTGTATACATGACCTTCCCAAAGTCCCTAACTATCCTTTCCATCCCACCCTCTGGCAACCATAAGTTCATTTTCTGTCTCCATCTGTTTTGTAAGTAAGTTCATTTGTATACTTTCTTTTTAGATTCCACATATAAGGTATGGTATATGATGATATTTAAATTGGCATAAGCGTGTCCTTGCCTGTGACCATATTTAGTGACATTGTGCTGTGGGATTATGGCAAATGCATCCAAACTTTCACAAGCACTAATTATCAGAACTGTAGTCAATGAGAGTGTCTTTTTTTCTGATGATTTTTGATCTAGGTAAATTATATGATTTTTTTAGTGTAAATATATAATAATTTACTCAACATTTGAAGTTGACAAGTAATACCATGTCTGCACATAAATCTTATTTCATTTCTGCCAGTGTATTTTTTAGATAAATCTTTGAAATTTGAATTGCAGGCTACACAGGTAAAATGCATGTATTCATTTCATTAGTTATTTCCAAACCAGCTAGATCTGAGAGTGTTTGCTCACCCATAGCCCCACCAAAAGAATATACTGCCAAAGTTTTAGGTTTTCCAATCTGATAGTAGATAAATGAATATTTCAATGAGTTTTAGTTAGCAGTTTTCTTAATGTAAGAAGGCTGGACAATTTTCTTATCATGAAAGGCTTGAGATTAGTTTCTTAAAGTACAGGTCCATTTCCATTTATTTTTTGTGTGGATTATTCCCAGTTTTTCATTTATCTTTTATAGATTTTTATATAACAATTTTATATAAATAAAAATTTTATAAATATTTTTATAGAAACAAAAGTCTCTGTTTTCCTATTTGAATTTGAATCTGGATATTCTCAAAAATATTTAAGCTTAGAAGGATCGTTTGAGATCATGTCTATAATCCACTTATTTATAAATGAGAAAATTGTGGCTCAAAAGCTTCGTGTAATTTTCCCATAGTTAATGGGCAGACAGACACCAGACCCAGTTTCATCTCTAAACAAGTTTTAGTTTCTTTACTATGAAAACATATGCTTTTTAAGTGAACTAATTATATTTCATTCTAGTTGTTTAAACAAAAACAATTTTGAGGAATCTATGTCTAAACATTTACATTATTTCTAGAAATTAAAAAAAAATTCATGTGCATAATATTGGAAAAACATAGGAAACTTAAAAGAAAAAAGCATAAATCAAGCTGCTAAAAGCAATCCCTATGAAGAGCTCTACATACTTTTTAAAATCTTTTTATCTATGCTATTTATGTACATATGTATTTAATGCAGTTGTGATTATCCTATAGTTTTTATCTTTTTTCAAGAGTTTGAAAACATCACTCATTAAAAGTGTTTACAAAGTTGTATTTGCATGACATTCCATTAAGAAATAGAATAATTTGTGTGTTGTCTATTTTGTGACATTTAATTTTTACTAATAGGAGATTTTTGCTTAATATAAATACATCTTTGGAAAGTGACATTGTATTTTCACACCATTTCTACACCTAACATTCTCCTTAATTTTAGTGAATTACTTAAATTCACTTTAATGCAGATTAATTCACTTTAATCCTGCATTCTTTGCTACCACTGTACTTAGATTGGTTTTCTTAAGTTCACTAAGAATTTCCATTTTGTCAAATTAATCATTTGTTTCCTCTGTAATCATCTTAATTGACTTTTCAGCATCATCTGACATAGTTGACAACACCACAATCTCATAGTCCTCTTTTTCTACACTATTTTAGAATATTGGGGACAGGGAATTCAGAGATTATTTGATTCCTCATGGGTGTCACACTATCATCACTCTTCCAGCTTGTTCAAACTTTGTTTTTATTTATTCATTTTTACCTTTCCCTGTGGTGGGCAGAATAATGGCTTCCCTAAATGGTCATCATTCTAATTAATTTCTAACTACTATATAATCCCTAACTACTTCCCTAACTACTCCAGAAAGGAACACAACCCTACTGGATTTTAGCCTGTTGAGAACCACAGCAAATTTCTGACTATAGAACTGTAGAATGAAATTTGTGTTGCTGCAAGCCACTTCAGTTAAGTTCAGTTCAGTTGCTCAGTCGTGTCCAACTCTTTGCGACCCCATGAATCACAGCACGCCAGGCCTCCCTGTCCATCACCAACTCCTAGAGTTCACTCACATTCATGTCCACCGAGTCAGTGATGCCATCCAGCCATCTCATCCTCTGTTGTCCCCTTCTCCTGCCCCCAATCCCTCCCAGCATCAGAGTCTTTTCCAATGAGTCAACTCTTCTCATGAGGTGGCCAAAGTACTGGAGTTTCAGCTTTAGCATCATTCTTCCCAAAGAAATCCCAGGGCTGATCTCCTTCAGAGTGGACTGGTTGGATCTCCTTGCAGTCCAAGGGACTCTCAAGAGTCTTCTCCAACACCACAGTTCAAACACATCAATTCTTCAGTGCTCTGCCTTCTTCACAGTCCAGCTCTTACATCCATACATGACCACAGGAAAAACCATAGCCTTGACTAGACGGACCTTAGTCAGCAAAGTAATGTCTCTGCTTTTCAATATGCTANCTTTGCCCTGCTTCATTCCGTACTCCAAGGCCAAATTTGCCTGTGACTCCAGGTGTTTCTTGACTTCCTACTTTTGCATTCCAGTCCCCTATAATGAAAAGGACATCTTTTTTGGGTATTAGTTCTAAAAGGTTTTGTATGTCTCCATAGAATCGTTCAACTTCAGCCTCTTCAGCGTTACTGGTTGGGGCATAGGCTTGGATTACCATGTTATTGAATGGTTTGCCTTGGAGATGAACAGAGATCATTCTGTCGCTTTTGAGATTGCATCCAAGTACTGCATTTCGGACTCTTTTGTCGACCATGATGGCTACTCCATTTCTTCTGAGGGATTCCTGCCTGCAGTAGTAGATATAATGGTCATCTGAGTTAAATTCACCCATTCCAGTCCATTTTAGTTCACTGATTCCTAGATTGTTGACGTTCACTCTGCCATCTCTTGTTTTACCACTTCCTATTTGCCTTGATTCATGGACCTGACATTCCAGGTTCCTATACAATATTGCTTTTTACAGCACTGGACCTTGTTTCTATCACCAGTCCATATCCACAACTGGATATTGTTTTTGCTTTGGCTCCATCCCTTCATTCTTTCTGGAGTTATTTCTCCACTGATCTCCAATAGCATATTGGGCACCTACCAACCTGGGGAGTTCCCCTTTCAGTATCCTATCATTTTGCCTTTTCATACGCAAAGAGTCAGACACGATTGAAGGACTGAACTGAACTGAACTGAACTGATATTGTTCATGGGGTTCTCAAGGCAAGAAAACTGAAGTGGCTTGCCTTTCCCTTCTCCAGTGGACCACATTCTGTCAGCCCTTTCCACCGTGACCCTCCCATCTTGGGTTGCTCCACAGGGCGTGGCTTAGCTTCATTGAGTTAGACAAGGCTGTGGTCCATGTCATCAGATTGGCTAGTTTTCTGTGATTATGGTTTCAGTGTGTCTGCCCTCTGATGCCCTCTCGCAACACTTACCGTCTTGCTTGGGTTTCTCTTACCTTGGATGTGAGCTTTTTCTTCACAGCTACCCCAGCAAAGTGCAGCCACTGCTCCTTACCTTGGACAGGGGTATCTCCCCGCCCCTCCTGACCTCGAAGGTGGAGTAGCTCTTCTCGGCCCTCCTTTGTCACTCCTTGGATGCAGGGTTTCTCCTCTCGGCCGCCTCCCCTGACCTCGTGGGATAGCTCCACCAGGCTGCTGCCACTGCCCTCAAACATGGGGTAGCTCCCCTCTGCCGCTGCCCCTGACTTTGGACGTGGGGTAGCTCATCTCAGCCACCGCCCCTTACCTCTTATGTGAGATAGCTCGTCTCTGTCACCGCCCCTGTCTCCTCTCGGCCGCCTCCCCTGACCTCGTGGGATAGCTCCACCAGGCTGCTGCCACTGCCCTCAAACATGGGGTAGCTCCCCTCTGCCGCTGCCCCTGACTTTGGACGTGGGGTAGCTCATCTCAGCCACCGCCCCTTACCTCTTATGTGAGATAGCTCGTCTCTGTCACCGCCCCTGACCACTTACGTGGGGTAGCTCATCTCAGCCATCGCCCCTGACCTCTTACGTGGGGTAGCTCCCCTCTGCCGCCACCCCTGACCTCAGACATGGGGTGGCTCCTCTCGGCCGCTCCTGTACCAATGCAGCCTGGCACTCTCGGTTGCAGCCCCTGACCTTGTGCGAGGGGTAGTTTCTCTCGGCCACACTTCTGCTGGCGTGCTTCTGCGCGGTCCATCTCAGGGGCTCAGGGGTCAAGAATCTGCCTGCAATACAGGAGACATGGATGTGATCCCGAGGTTGGGAAGATCCCCTGGAGAAAGAAACGGCAACTGACTCCAGTATTCTTGTCTGAAGAATTCCATGGACAGAGGATCCTGGTGGGCTACAGTCCATGGGGTCTCAAGCGTCTGACAGTACTGAGCTACTAAAACAAACAAAAAGACAGAATGACTATATGGCCTGGTCTACAACCATTGTCCTAGGACCAGCCAAGCTTAGAGTTTTATCAGGACTTTTCAATTTTTAATGAAGTATGTTATTCATAATTGTGTAAGAATAATTTGGGGGCAACTAAAAGAAGTTTCCATATTCTATTTCTTCTCTCAGAGGTATGTCACTGTTTTAAGCTGGGCTCAAGGCTATATGGCCCATTCAACTGCATCAAATGTGTTTACCCAGAACTTTGGAAACCATTTATTTCATTTAGATCAAAAGATTGTCCTAAATTAATGTTATTTATCTTGGAATCAACGTTAGCCAGTGTGTACACAGAGAAGTAAAGTCACAGCTGCTAATGGTTGACACCAACAGCAGGAGAACTTGACAGTTAAACCTTGCCTGTTTGTATCAGTTAGTTCAGATCATTTTTCTCTTTTTTTATTCAATTTACTCAGTAAAACAATGTTTCTGAAGTTCATTCTGTTGAATGTAAAAACATCCTATGTGCTGTCATAAATTAAGTGAAAAAGTTTAGCAATGAAAATGAGAGTATTTGTTTACTCATTGATAATAAAAATACACATTTTAATGGAACATAAGAAACTCTGTTCTTTCTAAAATAAGATGCTTATGAAAAAGAAGTGCGTTTGAACTGATTGTGAGGCACATACATTTCCTACTTGTCTCCAAATACTTTAAGTATATTTACTGAGAGACTGAAAACCTTGGGGCTAAACATACACCCAAAACATCCTTTCAAGAGTAGATGGGCTAACCATTGATACAGGATATTGAGTGAATGAGTGATTGGCTGTGTGGGCTGGGCCTTACATAAAATAAACCACTTCCGTTTTTGTACTTTTTACCTGAAGCTCTCTCTTTGTCTTCCTTTCAATGGCTGTCCCTCAGGAACAATGATTTCAATAAGGTGTGCTTTTTCAGTTTCCCTGTGCATTTTTTCTGCTCCAGGCAATGAACCGTCATAAGATTTCTGGTGGATGAGAGGTCTGTCTTCCTTTAGAAAATGGAAGTGTGACAGGGGAGGACCCAAGGAAGAACTACATACTGAAGGCACAGTCTCAGAGAAAGCTAGGGGAGAGAGCCTGCAAAGAGAGACTGAAGGCACAGTCTCAGACAAACAGAACTAAGAGAGAGAGCGTGCAAAGGGCAGGCTTGGGGACTGGTCACCTCAAGCTCGGCACACCTACATTCACACAGGAGAATGCGTCTTCTCTCTGTGGAGGAACACCCCTTCCGTGATTGAATTCTGGAATGAAAGCACGTTGAAATTGGTGGGGGCAGAGCAATGTTACCCCAACCAGCCCCTCAGGTAGCATTATCTTAATGTAGTAACTGTATTCCCTGGAATTGTCTTCACCATTTAGGGGTTTTTCGAAGGATTGCTTGTTAACTTTTAGGTTTGGGAATTGAATTATTTGTGATAATTCAAATTGTCTAGTTCTAGAGCTCAACTGGTGGAGAAGGCAATGGCACCCCACTCTAGTACTCTTGCCTGGAAAATCCCATGGATGGAGGAGCTTGGTGGGTTACAATCCATGGGGTCGCTGGGAGTCGGACAGGACTGAACGACTTCACTTTCACTTTTCACTTCCATGCATTGGAGAAGGAAATGGCAACCCACTCCAGTGTTCTGCCTGGAGAATCCCAGGGACGGGGGAGCCTGGTGGGCTGCCGTCTATGGGGTCACACAGAGTCGGACACGACTGAAGTGACTTAGCAGCAGCAGCAGCAATCTCATCCTTTAAATTTGATTTTTTCTAATGTCATGCAGAGAGACCAATTTCATTTTAACTATGGTAATATTTCTTTCTTTAGTTTCACGTACAAGCTCATATGTGACCAAGAGAGAGTCCTGGGCTAAAAAGGATGCAGCATGAATCTAAGAATGTAGTGAAAGCCAAAAACTGTGTAACATCCTCGAGTGCCGTAGTCATGCCACCTTTTGCCTGTCACCATGGAGTTTAGTGGGTGTCCCTGGAGGCTCAAACTGTAAAGAATCTTCCTGCAATGCCGAAGACCTGAGTTCGACCCCTGGGTCAGAAAGATCCCCTGAAATGGCTACCCCCTCCCATACTCTTGCCTGGAAAATTCCATGGGCTCACAGGACTGAGCAACTAACATGTTCAGTTTCACATGAGTGTTAGCGTCAGAAACTTCAGCATGAAGAGCGTATGTTAGTTTGGCCTTTGGGTCGGTGGGAAAGTGGAGTTGGGGGCCTGAGAGCCTGGTAACTGGATCCCATTTTCTAGCCTAAAGTTTGAGAACAAAAGTCTAAGTGAATCCATCCAAGTCACTGGTCTGTCCTTGGTCAGACTATAGATCCAGTCTTTTTATCTGAAGCTTGCTGTATTAGAAATAATGATCATTTTGGGTTTTGTTTTTGTGATTGCAGTAAACTGCTATGGTTGAACACAGTGTCCTCCCCCAAATTCCTAGGTTGAAGCCTTAACTCCCAAGGTAATGTGTTAGAGGACCTGGGGCATTTGGGAAGCAATGAGGCTGTGGGCGTGAAGCCCTGATAACTGGGGTTAGTGCCCTTAGAACAGAAACACACAGAGCTCCCAGCCCCCTGTGCTGCGTCAGGACACAAATGTAGAACTCTCCCTGGAGAGAGCGCTATCATGCTGACACCCTGAGCTCAGGCCTTGAGCCTCCAAGATGTACATTTCTGCTGGTTATCAGCCTCCCAGTCTGTAGAAATTTGTTACGGCAGCCTGGATGGGCAAAGACACTTATGCTCTACATAGCATGTTAATAGATGTGAAATTTGTCTTGTTTTTATAAGAAAATACATTCAGTATCACACATGCTGAATTAACATGTTGGATGGCTCCAAAATTTCCCCTGAAAGATAGGAGTTTCAAAAGAAATAGCTGTACAAAACAGGGAACACAAAATAGACTCTAGACTTTTATACAGCAGATATCTTTGGAGTGATGAAAATGTCCTATCTACTAAAATAATTGGATTGTACACTGAAAGCAGGTAAATTTATGGCACATAAATTACACCGGTAAAAAACTGTTATACATATACACTTAACTTGTATATAAGAAATAGCAAAACTTTGGAATTCATTTAATCCTAAGAATGGGAAGGTGATTCTATTGAAACAAAAGCTGTCAAATTCTATTGAAACAAAATCACGTGGTGTGTAACAGACATTCCGCACTTTACTGAGTGTGAATCAAGAGAGACAAGTTGCCCGATGGTAAGTTTAACTTCACCATTATCTCAACTTTAATAAGAAATAAAAATGATTTAAATTTCTGAGTTTTAAATATGAGAATCAATGCTGTGGAGTGTATGCTATATGCATGCTCGGTGCGTCTGACTCTTTGCAACCCCATGCACTGTAGCCCATTAGGCTGCTCTGTCCATAGGATTTCCCAGGCAAGAATATTGCAGTGAGTTGCCATTTCCTCCTCCAGGGGATCTTCCTGACCCAGAAATCAAACTTATGTCTTTTGTGTCTGTTGCATTAGCAGGTGAATTCTTTACCACTAAACCACCAGGGAAGCCCTGCAAGAGTGTATTAATCCACTGTAATTAACTAATTGAAAAAATAATTAGTAAAAATCTGAAAATATCACCCTCTATTTCCAAGGAAGAATGGAAATTTGTATTGTTCTTTTTTCTTTTCTTTTGCTTTACCTCTTATTTGCTTTCTATTTACTTTTGTATTTGCACATTTTTCAGCCATGCACTTTATGTGTAGGATCTTCAGAATTAAAAAAAAAAAAAAGAAGAACAAAATCTAAGAAAAAGTTAGCTTTTAATAATCAACAACAAAGTAAAACAATTTCTTTGACATTTCATACATCACAATGGAAGCAGCAATCCCACTGCTGGGCATACACACTGAGGAAACCAGAATTGAAAGAGACACATATACCCCAATGTTCATTGCAGCACTGTTTATAATAGCCAGAACATGGAAACAACCTAGATGTCCATCAACAGATGAATGGATAAGAAAGCTGTGGTACATATACATAATGGAGTATTACTCAGCCATTAAAAAGAATACATTTGAATCAGTTCTAATGAGATGGATGAAACTGGAGCCGATTATACAGAGTGAAGTAAGCCAGAAAGAAAAACACCAATACAGTATACTGACACATATATATGGAATTTAGAAAGATGGTAATGAGGACCTTGTATGCAAGACAGCAAAAGAGACACAGATGTATAGAATGAACTTTTGGATTCTGAGGGAGAGGGCAAGGGTGGGATGATTTGGGAGAATGGCATTGAAACATATATACTATCACGTAAGAAACGAAGCACCAGTCTATGTTCAATACAGGATACAGGATGCTTGGGGCTGGTGCATGGGGATGATCCGGAGAGATGATATGGGGTGGGAGGTGGGAGGGNTGGATGAAACTGGAGCCGATTATACAGAGTGAAGTAAGCCAGAAAGAAAAACACCAATACAGTATACTGACACATATATATGGAATTTAGAAAGATGGTAATGAGGACCTTGTATGCAAGACAGCAAAAGAGACACAGATGTATAGAATGAACTTTTGGATTCTGAGGGAGAGGGCAAGGGTGGGATGATTTGGGAGAATGGCATTGAAACATATATACTATCACGTAAGAAACGAAGCACCAGTCTATGTTCAATACAGGATACAGGATGCTTGGGGCTGGTGCATGGGGATGATCCGGAGAGATGATATGGGGTGGGAGGTGGGAGGGGGGTTCAGGAATGGGAGCTCATATACACCTGTGGCAGATTCATGTCAATGTATGGCAAACCAATACAATATTGTAAAGCAAAATGAAATAAAAATAAAATTAAACATAAGTAATATATTTTTTGAAATTCAAAGGGATTGAAGAGTGAAATAAAATAGCTGTTTATTGGCATTTGTATAATTTATTTTTATATAGAGTGAAATATACACACTGTGGCCCCATCATCTGTGTCATTTAAATGTGGTACCAAGTGAAGCTGGGAAGGGTTGGTTGTGGTTAGAGATAGTGGGAGTGGTTTTCAGAGAGGATGTAAAGAGCTGAAGTATTTATACTAAGAGACTGCAAAGCCTAAATTAGAGCAGAGGGAATTTAGATTAGACATGAAAAAGAACATTCTTCTGTGGAGGCCCTAAGCCACCAGAATGCATTGCCAAGAGAGCTAATAAAATTGTATGGTTCCTGTGAACACAAGTGCACAGAGTAAATAATTTCTTAGACTCATTGTAGCACTTGAGATTTTAAGATTTCATCTTTTCATATGTGCACAAAAGAACATTTGTTTTTCACTTGCCATCCTTACTGTACACTGCTGGCTTTGGTACTAATTTACCAGTCATTTCTGATTATGTGGATTGCATTCGAGATGCAGTTAAGTGCAATTTATTTCTAGTAAACCACTCATTAACATTAGCAAGATCAGCATTTACAACTTAATTACCTTTACTGGAGGCATAAACCCCAGCTCCTTTTGGGGTTTCATTATTTTAAACCTACTAGACAAAATAAAATATATGTGTTTGGTATGGTGTCAGATACCCTTTAACTAAATATATTTGGCAAATCACAATTGAAATACCAAAAATCTTTATCTAGCTCTCACTCATAATAATATAACAGTGATATTTTATGAGGCAATAATGCGCCTCCCCAGTGAATTCACTGTGAGGTTGATGGCTGGTTTCACCAGCAGGATGCCAGATTATTGTCCCATAAAACAGTTCAACAGGACTGTTATTGGCACTGTGTAGTGTCCTTGGAATCCATTTTAACTTGAGTGTTTAAAAGCAAGTTACAAGTGGAAATGATTACATACCTGAAAAGGAAATGTGCAGACATGTTACATCTGCACTGTGTCCTGAAATGGAATGCATGTTCTTACAATCTGAAGTATTTGCAATTTTAAGCTTTCCAGATTTCCTAAGTTTGCAACAATGCTAAGCACAGTCTCAGTAGATAAGATTCTACCAATAAATGTCAGCACCTTGAACTCCCTTTCATGTACTTTTTTTTTAGCATGCACATGTTTGCACACATATACATACATCATAGTTTACTTCAGTTTTCTGTCCCTAACTTGGTAGTTTCCTTGAAAATGGAACATAACCAAGCACAATGCCTCTTCCCTCTACAATTCAACATTTTAGACTCTGCGTTCTCTCTTTCCTCCCGTTTCCCTCACTTGCATACCCCTTCTCTCCAAAGTGGAATGAATTTGCCCAGTATGAGTTGAATGCTTCCCTGGGGCAACCATTGTTTCAGGTACTTTAACTGAGTTTCCTTATGTCAATGTAAAAAAACCCACAAGTTGAGAGTTATGTTTTATCTGGTGGGACGTTTTAGGATTTCAAGCCTGGGAGACAGTATCTCAAGAGATCCTGAGAGAACTGTTCCATCGAAGCAGGGGAGGTTATATAGAAATTTGCAGCAAGGGACAGGTAGTCTGAACTTCAAAAGATTATTGCTTATTAAGGAAAACCAGATATCTCAAGTTAAGGAATATAGCACTTTTCTATGTAAGGAAAGATGCAACAGTCTGAGATCCCTGAAATCATTGTTTCCATATGCACCTCACCTATCTGAACTCCTTACTGCCAAATTGAGACTTAAACTGAAGAGAGTAGAAAGTACCACTAGACCATTCAGGTATGACCTAAATCAAATCCTTTAGTGCCAGGGTCCAGCCCCAGTGGATCCAGGGTAATTCGAAGGGGAGATGGAATTGGCATCCTAGGAAAAAGCTATTTAATTAAAAGTATAAAGAGAGATTAGAAAGGGATAGTGTAGTAGGAAAATTAGTGGAGAAAAAGGGCATGGCTTGGTTTCATTGAGTTAGACAAGGTTGTGGTCCTAGTGTGATTAGATTGAGTAGTTTTCTGTGAGTAAGGTTTCATTGTGTTTGCCCTCTGATGCTCTCTTACAACACCTACCATCTTACTTGGCTTTCTCTTACCTTGGGCATGGGGTATCTCCTCACTGCTGCTCCAGCAAAGCACAGCCACTGCTCCTTACCTTGGATGAGGGGTATCTCCTTACCGCCACCCTTACTGACCTTCAACATTGGATAGCTCCTCTAGGCCCTCCTGCGCCTGCACAGCCACTGCTTCTTGGGTTGCTCCTCTCAGCTGCTGCCCCTGGCCTGCAGTATGGGGTGGCTCCTCCCGGTCACCGCCCCTGGCCTCGGATGCGGGGTAGTTCCTCTTGGCCACCACCCCTGACCTTGGACACAGCGTGTCTCCTCTCGGCCACCGCCCCTGACCTTGGACGTGGGGTGTTTCCTCCCAGCCACCACTGACCTCGGACGCACGGTAGCTCTTTCCGGCAGCCACCCTTGACCTCAGACTTGGGTAGCTCCTCTCGGCTGTTCCTGCCCTGTCGCAGCTTGGCACTCTCGGCCGCTGCCCCTGACCTCAGACGTGGGGTAACTCCTTTCAGCTGTGCTTAGTGCGCCAGGTCGCTTAGTTCACAGTAATTTGTTACTTCAAAAGTAGAAAACCAATATATGCTTCTCATCTTCCTTTCTCAAACTAATTCTCCTTCTCCACTCTAGTGCTTTGGATATATATTCTTTTAGTCATACTTAACACATTTGTTTAAATGTGCCTATATTCTTATAAAATTAGGAAATATTTTGTGTTTTTTTTTTTTTACATAGATGAATGCCGAGGTGGTATTGTACTATTCATCTTATTTATTACTTTTTTCACTCACTATTAATGTTGAGCTTTATCCGTATTGCTGTAATGTTTGTTCAGTGATTCAAACATACTTCATCATCAGGTATTCCACTGTTGTATCATATTTCATCATATGAATGTACTGTATTTACCTATCCAGTCTTGTAGTGATTCTGTCTATTTATCTTAGCCCATCATATATGTGGTTCACATTTTACTAATCCAGTAATGGATACTTAGGATGCTTCTAACTCTTCATAATCAAAAACAATATGCTACACGTTGTCCTAGTTGTCTCTTTGTGAATCAGTATAAGTTTCCTTGTGAATAAATATATTCCAGGGTAGATCACACACAGATAACTAACTTCACTAAGCAGCAACAAGTTGCTCTACAGAATGGTTGCAATATTTTTCACTTCAACAAACAGGTCAGAATATTTCTTTCTTCTTAGCTTCACCAAAGCTTAATTGTAGAAGCCAGCTTTTTATTTTGTCTATGGATAGATATCCCTGGTGGCTCAGGTGGTAAAGCGTCTGTCTACAATGCGGGAGACCTGGGTTCGATCCCTGGGTCGGGAAGATCTGCTGGAGAAGCAAATGGCAATCTACTCCAGTACTGTTGCCTGGAAAATCCCATGGACAGAGGAGCCTGATAGGCTACAGTCCATGGGGCCGAAAAGAGTNGTAAAGCGTCTGTCTACAATGCGGGAGACCTGGGTTCGATCCCTGGGTCGGGAAGATCTGCTGGAGAAGCAAATGGCAATCTACTCCAGTACTGTTGCCTGGAAAATCCCATGGACAGAGGAGCCTGATAGGCTACAGTCCATGGGGCCGAAAAGAGTCGGACACAACTGAGCGACTTCACTTCACTTCACTGTGAATAGATATTAAGTGGTGTTTCAGTGTTTTAATTTGCATTTCTCTGATTACTAGTGATAGTGAATATTTTCTTTCAAAACTAATTGGTCATTTGGACAGTAACTTCTGTACATTGACTCTTCACAGTCATTACCTATTTTTCTCCGGGGTTGTTTTTTTCCCCCTAGGTTGTAACAACTCCTAAGTAAGTCTTTGAGATTTTTAATTGTGCAAATATCTTCTTCCTCTCTTTTGCCATTTAGATAGGTTTGAGCATAGATCTTTCATTGAAATATAGTCAGAAGATGCCATTTTCAACCTTTTGGTTTGTGTTAGGAGGTATTTCAAAAACCATTCTTCACCCAATATCATACATATTTTATCTTTCACATTTAGAGCCACTCCTAGAATGCAAGTAAATTAGCTTGAAGTTTTTAATTTGTTATGAGCTAGAATAAAATATTTTTTGGATGTAGTGAGCCATTTTTTTCAATACACATTACCAAATAATACAAGCTCTCTTCAGTGGTTTGTGATTTTTTTCTGTGTAACAAATTTTTGTGTACTCAAACCTTTTTATTCTCTTTCACTGGTTCATTAGCCTGCATCTAATCCAGTATGCCACTATGACTTTGTAATACTCTTAATACCTGTAGGAGCAAGTTCCTTCCTTTTACTCCTTTTTAAAGTTGGCTTAAATTTTTTAAACTAGATTTTCAAGTTTCCATCCAGATTTTATGATTAAGTTTTAATTAGAAATACACTGAAATTAGATTGATTTGTGGGACACTGATAAAGTGAATCATATTAATATCTAGTAAAAATTCTAGAAGTTCTCTTCAATTTTTATTTTTGTTTACCTCCTGCTAATGCTATGTTCTCTTTAATATTTGTGGAGCTAGAACAGGGGCTTATGTGGAAGCCTGCATATCATACATTCTAGTTGAAAGTTATCAATTAAGCTGTCTTCCATACTCTGCCCGTGTTACTACCCTGAAATATAGAGGCTAAAGGAGTTCCCCTCCTTGTGGGACAAACACTAATAAGCTTGAAGGTGGTTCTGTTCTGCTTGTAGGAAATGCTCGGAAGCTGGGCTTATCCAGGATCTACCCAGAGGCAGGACTGATATCATCAAACTCTTAATGAGACAGGGTGGGCAATGCCTTTCCTTTGTATTTCACTTTTCCCACTTTGGGTTTCCAAGCAGTCCTAGGTTCTTTCAAGCAGAGGGGAAAAGAGAAGGAACTCTGTCTTCCTAGACGTTGACTCCAGCTAATTTGAGAAAGACAGCTTTAAGCAAAAGCAGCCACTTTTTTCTCTAATTTTCTACTGCACAATTTTTCCTCAGTTCTCTCCTTGTATCACCACTGTCCCAACCTTCCCTTCCAGTGCTCAGACTTGCAAGCACTTTGGAGACAGTTCCTGTATATCTCCCAGTGATTCTCTTTGGGTATGGAGCTTTCAAAATATCTTTCTTATGACCTACAAAGGAGTTTCTGTGAATGTCAGATGTGGATTTTCTTAGCCTGACCCAAGGGCTCTGCTGCCTCCACCTCAATCCATCAATAAGTCAAGTTCCCTCCAAAACATCATTGCAATGAGTACTTTCTTCCCTAAGCCATTATTATCTCTCACCTAGGCTTTTATAGTAACTTCTTTCTGGTCTCCCTGTATCTGTTTTTATGTTTTTGAAATTAATTCTCCAGAGTACTGAGAAGGAATGTTTTAGAACACAAATTGTTACAGATCTCCCCTGATTCCCACACTCTAGTGGTTTTTCCTTATTCTTTCAGTTAAATAAAAACTCCATCCATTGGTTTATAGAACCTTTACCTGCTATGTCCCTGTTTATATCTGCAGCCTTGTTTATTATCACCTTATATCTATATTGAACTGGAGCTGGCTTGCACTGACTGTGAGAATGAATTGATAAATTTTCAAAAAATGTGCAAGTCAGTTGTTAAAATGAACTATTAAAATATTATATAATCTTACAATAAATTAAATTACATGGTAAAAAGTAACTAGTTCAAGCTCAATCAGTTCAGTTGCTCAGTAGTTTATGACTCTTTGCGACCCCATGAATCGCAGCATGCCAGGCCTCCCTGTCCATCACCATCTCCTGGAGTTCACTCAAACTCACGTCCATCAAGTCATTGATGCCATCCAGATATCTCATCCTCTGCCGTTCCCTTTTCCTCCTACCCTTATTCCCTCCCAGTGTCAGAGTCTTTTCTAATAAGTCAACTCTTCGCATGAGGTGGCCAAAGTATTGGTTTCAGCTTCAGCATCATTCCCTCCAAAGAACACCCAGGGCTGATCTGCAGAATAGACTGGTTGGATCTCCTTGCAGTCCAAGGGACTCTCAAGAGTCTTCTCCAACACCAAAATTCAAAAGCATCAGTTCTTCAGTGCTCAGCTTTCTTCACAGTCCAACTCTTGCAGCCAAACATGACCACTGGAAAAAACATAGCCTTGACTAGACAGACCTTTGTTGGCAAAGTAATGTCTCTGCTTTTGAATATACTATCTAGGTTGGTCATAGCTTTCCTTCAAGGATTAAGCATCTTTTAATTTCATGGCTGCAACCACCATCTGCAGTGATTTTGGAGCCCCCCAAAATAAAGTCTGACACTGTTTCCACTGCTTCCCTATCTATTTCCCATGAAGTGATGGGACCAGATGCCATGATCTTCGTTTTCTGAATGTTGAGCTTTAAGCCAACTTTTTCACTCTCCTCTTTCACTTTCATCAAGAGGCTGTTTAGTTCCTCTTCACTTTTTGCCATAAGGTGATGTCATCTGCATTTCTGAAGTTATTGATATTTCTTCCAGCAATCTTGATTCCAGCTTGTGCTTCTTCCAGCCCAGCATTTCTCATCACTTCCTAATTATTTTATTGCATTTTATTATACTATTGTTTAAGCTCTTGGGGTCTTTTCATATATATTGTGTGGGTATTGTTGAATACTTTCTAATGGTTTTACTTAGTGTATAGTGAAGTCATGTTGATAGCTTGATATCAGCTCCTGAGAGAGAATTTTCACCATAAAAAAGAACAAATATTAAAAATCAGTGCTTACTTAATGTTTTGTTGATTGTCTAGACATAAAAATGTGTTGTAAGCAGTTGTTAATGCAGAGTAAACTATGAGTGGGGCTTCCCTGGTGGCTCAGATGGTAAAGAATCTGCAATTCAGAAACCAGGGTTCAATCCTTGTGTTGGGAATATAGGAATGCCTATCCACTCCAGTATTACCTGGAGACTTCCATGGACAGAGGAGCAAAGCAGGCTATAGTCCATGGGTTGCAAAGAGTTAGACACAACTTGAGGGACTAACACTTTCACTTCACTTCAAACCATGGATAGCAAAAAAATTTGAGAAGATATTCCAGAATTTAGAAGCTACTGTGCAATATAATACAGAAGTTACATTACTGATGAAATAGTCAAGTTTTAGCATTTTCTTTGTTTTCATCTTGCTCATTAAATAAATAGAAATATCAATCAACATTAACTTTAACAACAATTGTTCATTAGTTACAACCTTACTTTGGCTACAGATAAAAGAAGTTAGTGACAGCATTCCGTGAGAGTCAATTGGTTGAATGGAATTTATAACATAGGGTATTATACATGTTACTATTGTTTATAGATTTTACACTGTGCATCTTTTATATCCGTAACATTTATAACAAATGTAATATTCGTATATACTCATGGTTTTCTAGAAAGCCAGTCAAACATTTGTTAGCACATCATTACTCTTTCTGCAGTACTTTTATCTTTATAAGTAATAGCTTTTTATTAGAATCATTTTACTTTAGAATTCAGTTAAAGTCCAAAAGATAAGTAAATTCATGGAACTCGGTTGTTTTTTCTTCTATTGTGGTTTCCGAGTTAAGAAAATTAACTGAAGGGTGCTAGAAAAAGACAATACTGTTAATAATGACAGAGTCAGCATGACAAATTGCTCCCCAGGTTGCTCATTGGTAAATAATATGCCTGGCAATGTAGGAGACATAGGAGATGCAGGTTTGATTCCTGGGTTGGAAAGATTCTCTGGAGGGGGCATTGGCAACCTACTCCATTATTCTTACCTGGAGAATCCCATGGACAGAGGAGCCTGGTGGGCTATAGTCCATGGAGTCACAGAGTTGGACACAACTGAGCAACTGAGCATGCACACATACAGTGTGATAAAGTAATTCACTTTTCTTAGACAATTTTGAACTTGTGTACTTTTGTTATCAACTCTTTCACATTGTTCCCCAGCAAGAATCCTTCTGCCTAGTGTTGTCTGAACTAAGAGAATGAGACTGAGTTTGGTTCAGAAATAAAGAAATGTTTCATTCTTTGATCAGAGGATGGAGGGATGCTGGCTCATCTTTAGTCCAAGCTCTTTCCCACAGGCTGTGGGCAGAGCCGCTCATAGGGCTCTCTCTAGTGGGGAGTGGTTACTTTGGGCAGGGACAGCTGTGCTTGCTTAGCCTTCATATCCCAGCGCCAGGCACAGTGTTTTGTCTTATTTCTTGCTGACATCATCTTGAGTCTATGTGTCCTCTGCTTTGCTTCTGCACAAACCTGTCCATTTAGGTATTGGGGACAACCATTTGTAGGAGGAACTCTGGTCTGAAATAAAGGATTTGAGGCCCCTGTGCTCAGCACCCTATGAACACAAAGGAAAAGGAAGAAAAAGCTTAGATTTTGTCTTATTACCCAGATTGTTTTTATTTCTTGAGATGTCTTAATGGATTTTGCCACTGACACTTTCTCAAAAGAGGCATGCCTTATTTGTATAGGAATTTATATGCTGATTCACACATGTGTGTGTTTTCTAATTGATAGACCAATAAAATATTAAAGGAATACAGATTGCTTCAATGTCCTATAATCTTTGTTGATTCACTTTATGAAGCAACAGACAAAACATTTTGTATATTTTGCTGTGGTGACTGGTGAATCAATGATAAAGGCGCTGAGTCCAGAATAACAAAGAAAGGTGTGTATTGATAAATATGATTCCAGAAGTACTCTTACTTATGAAGCTAATTGATTTTGAGGGGCTGACTAAGGCATAGTTTTAAAGTTGCAATATATTTATTAATTTATGGATCATTAATCTAGGGAGCTGGCCAACTAAGTAGTTATCCCGTTAAATAATAGCACTATAAATCTAGGTAATTCTTAAATATCTCACTATTTTCATTATAAATTATACTAGCCATATGACTTTCCAATTCTCAATGTCAGCTCGTGTGTGTGTGTGTTTATGTGTGTGATAAGAAACTTTTAAAATTTTACATTAAAAATATTTATCACACTGTATTAATAGCTACATAATACTCATATCAACTCCACAGTTAGTACCCTGTAGCTAAACACCTGATCGAAGAGTCACTGTGCATATTTTTTTATAGATTAGTGACTCTATGGCTATTTTCTAGCATCAGGTCTTGAGGCATGTAACTATTTGAAATTATATAGTTCACTTCAGTTCAGTCACTCAGTCGTGTCTGACTCTTTGAGACCCCATGAACCGCAGCACGTCAGGCTTCCCTGTCCATTACCAACTCCTGGAGTTTACCCAAACTCATGTCCATTGAGTCGGTGATGCCATCCAACCATCTCATCCTCTGTCATCCCCTTCTCCTCCTGCCCTCAATCTTTCCCAGCACCAGGGTCTTTTCAAATGAGTCAGCCCTTCCAGGTGGCCAAAGTATTGGAGTTTCAGCTTCAACATCAGATTTTCCAGTGAACACTCAGGACTGATCTCCTTTAGGACGGACTGGTTGGATCTCCTTGCAGTCCAAGGGACTCTCAAGAGTCTTCTCCAACACCACAGTTCAAAAGCATCAATTCTTCAGCACTCAGATTTCTTTATAGTACAACTCTCACATCCATACATGACTACTGGAAAAACCATAGCCTTGACTAGATGGACCTTTGTTGACAAAGTAATGTCTCTGCTTTCTAATATGCTGTCTAGGTTGGTAAATCCTGATTAATTATTTAGAAACTTGCCTATCAAGTATTAGCAAATTCCTAGTGATGTTTTGTGTAATTATAAAACCAGTTATGTGCTTATTGGGGAAGAAAATTTTTCTCTTCTTCCCTTTTAGGTTCTTTGGTCGAATAATTAAGTTGATATAAAACAGATTAATAGGAGGAATACAGATAACACTGCATGTATATGCAGGAGCCCTATAAGGATGAAGACTCAAAAGGCAGCCAAGTAATTGAAGATTATGTAACATCCTAAGCTAAGGAAAGGGCTAAGGGTATGGCGATACAGAAGGGTGGAAGGCCATACATAGGAAAGCAGAGATGTTTAGAAAACAAAGGTTGCTGTTATCAGTTTCTTAGGTAAAAAGATAATTTGTTAAAGGCTCTCTTCCTGATACAGGCCCCCTTTTCCAGTGGAAATTAAGGCTATTGCGGCGGGCGGGGTAGGGGGCGGTATAGGGAATTGTTCCTCAATCTGTTGTGTCTTTGATTACCTTTCACTGAAAATAATCTTCCAGCAAAACCAGCATATTTTAGGAGGACTGACAAAATCTTTTTCCTCGTGGTCAATGAAAAAACGTATACCTTAAACGTCACAATTTGAATTCTTCATTTTAGCTAGAGTTGAAGGTATTTACAAAATCATGATACTGTGGATATTTTAGTGTTAAAAATATTTTGTACTTCTTTGCTTTCAAAGATGAAAATTAAGAGTAATAACTATGGAGGAGACTGAAAGGACTGTGATGACTGAGAAACAATAGACCATTTTATTCATAGAAGGTTCTGTCAACGTTTATATAAGGTGTGATTGCATTTGTACGTAACTCATTACTGTTGACCCTTTATCAACATGGGTTTAACTGCTCACATTCACTTATGCAGACTTTTTCAGAAGGTGGTGGTTGTGGTGGTTTAGTCGCCAAGTCGTGTCCGACTCTTGGATCCCATGGACTGTAGCCTGTCAGGTTCCTCTGTCCATGGGATTCTCCAGGCAAGAATACTGGAGTAGGTTGCCATTTCCTTCTCCAGGGGATCTTCCTGACCCAGGAACCGAACCCAGGTCTCCTGCACTGCAGGCAGATAAATACTAAAGGACTGCACTATCCATGGTTGATTGAATTAGAAGATGTNGATTCTCCAGGCAAGAATACTGGAGTAGGTTGCCATTTCCTTCTCCAGGGGATCTTCCTGACCCAGGAACCGAACCCAGGTCTCCTGCACTGCAGGCAGATAAATACTAAAGGACTGCACTATCCATGGTTGATTGAATTAGAAGATGTAGAATAGTGGAAATAGAGAAACTGTGCATATAGAGAACCAACTATAAGTTATATACAGGTATTTGAGGGCACAGAGCTTTGTGCCCCTAACCTCCATGTTGTTCAAGGGCCAACTCTATATAAAGACTTAGAAGGTTAGGAATATGGTTTCATAGGTGAATTCTATCAAATATTTAGAAAAGAGCTAACACCTTTCCTCAAAACTTCCAAAATATTGCAGAAGGAAGAACACTCCCAACCTTAAGAGGCCACTATCACCCTGATACCAAAATCAGACACAGATGTCACAAAAAGAAAATTACAGTTAAAATCACCTATGAACACAGATGCAGAAAGCCTCAACAAGATACTAGCAAACTGGGATTTTATCCCGGGGAGGCTAGAAATCTTCACTATATGCAGATCGATCAATGTGATACACCATATTATCAAGGGTTCCTTTGGACTTATTCACATAGTTACATTTTCGAAGATGTTTCAAGTGAAACTGGACCCTATAAATTCTGTGCCTGATAATTTAGAGAACTTTTCTTTTCAGTTGTTCAAGAAACAACAATATTTATATCTCCCACAGATCTCCTTTGTCAAAGTTAATTTTTCTTTAAGTCCTATCTGGAATCACCTTCTTTTGCTCAGAGGCAAAAAGCTGGAAGGTGGCTCTTTGGAAAAGAGGTAAGTGCCAATTTGTAAGCCCTTGGGATAAGTTGGACAAGAAAGGCAATTAAATAAATCTTATCTTGATGCTCTCAGGCCATAACAGCTAATTTGAAAAGACTGCATTAAGTCTTTTAGGATGAAATCTTCAAAGAGAACTCAGGATGCAATTGGTAAAGAATCTGCCTGCAAATGCAGGAGATGCAAGAGACATGGGTTTTCAAGTTTGATTCCTGGGTCAGGAAGATCCCCTGGAGGAGGAAATGGCAACTTGCTCAGCATAATACTGAATACCTACCCACAGCAAATATCATTCTCAGTGGTGAAAAACTGTAAGCATCTCCTGCTTGGCCACATCCAATTTACCTTGATTTATGTACCTTACATTGCAGGTTCCTGTGCAATATTGTTCTTTGCTACCTTGGATTTTAGTTTGACCACCAGATATACCCACAACTGAATGTGATTTCTACTTTTGGCCCAACCAATTCATTCTTTTCTGGAGCTATTAGTAATTTGCTCTTTGCTCTTGCCCAGTAGCATATTGGACACCTCCAACCTGGGGTGCTCATCCTCTGGTGTCACATATTTTTGCCTTTTTGTACTGTTTATAGGGTTGGCAAGAATACTGCAGTGGTTTGCCATTCTGTCCTGCAGTGGGTCACATTTTTCAGAACTCTTCATTGTGACCTATCCTTCTTGGGTGGCCTTGCCCAGCATGGCTTATAGCTTCACTGAGTTTTATGCAAGCTCCTTACCCACAGCAAGGTTGTGACTCATGAAGGGGACATAAACACTGCTGTACTTACAAATTTTTAATCCAGATCAAAACTAACAATAAAAATAAGAATAAATGTTTTCAATGCATAGGTAAAATGGAAATATATATATAGATTTATTTTAGGAAGAGGAGAAATAATTGTTTTAGCTGGATAAAATATTATAGCACAACTATTAATTATGCTCCCACAAACATACAAATTATAAAACTTCTCAGAATGCTAAATGAAGAAAATTAAACTGTATAAATGATTTAGCATTAAAATGTAGCCAACCTCCCCAGCTGATTATACAACTGGTCGATTTCTGTGACTTTTCACCATCATTTAATTTTATTTTTTCCCATATGGACTAATTAATTATTGGCTAACTTTGCAGTATAATAGGGCATCCCTAGTGGTTAAAATGGAAAAGAATCTGCCTGCAATGCAAGAGACCTGGTTCAATCCCTGGGTCAGGATGGTCCCCTGGAGAAGGGAATGGCAGCCTACTCCAGTATTCTTGCCAGGAGGATCTCATGGATAGAGAAGCCTGGCCGGCTATCGTCCATGGAGTCACAAAGAGTCAGACACGACTGAGCAACTAGCACTTTCACAATATAATAGAAGGGATGGTTTTTAAGTATTAAGATCAAGTGTAAGCATAAAATAAATGACAATAATTCTCATTCACTGGGCATTTTTCTATCATGTTCTCTGTAATAGATTGTCAGATATTTCTCTAGCAAAGATAGATTTATTCAGAATCAGCAAACGATTATAATTTGGAATCTGCGACAATGGTGCACCACAGGCAGTTTTGTATACAGGAAGGAAAGAAAAAGGAAAACTTTTTTTTTTTTTTTAAAGGAAAGCACTTTTTTAGAGGAGAAAAGAAAGTTGGGAGAGCTCAAAGTGTCTGGAAGAAGAGGTGCTTTTTTTTTTTTTTTTTTTT
>SJYX01013371.1:80769-98575 GCA_006410675.1 Oreotragus oreotragus
AAAAAAATCTCAAAATTTCTCCAATATAAACTTTTTATTTTAAAAATGCTTCATATTAAAGCTTCTCGCTGAAATAGGTACTATTTCTAGGTCCTGAAGGAAGTATTTGATATATTCAAGTGTCTTATAAAGTTTCAAAGTGCCTTGAACAGTGGCGGATGACTTGAACTTTCTGAGTGGACTTGAACTTTCTTCTTTTCTCATAAGGAAAGACAGATTCTAATACCCCTCAGGTTATCATAAGCGTTAAAGGAGCATACTGCTGCTGCTGCTAAGTCACTTCAGTTGTGTCCGACTCTGTGCGACCTCATAGATGGCAGCCCACCAGGCTCTCCTGTCCCTGGGATTCTCCAGGCAAAAACACTGGAGTGGGTTGCCATTTCCTTCTCCAATGCATTAAAGTGAAAAGTGAAAGTGAAGTTGCTCAGTCGTGTCCGACTCTTAGCGATCCCATGGACTGCAGCCTACCAGGCTCCTCCGTCCATGGGATTTTCCAGGCAAGAGTAATGGAGTGGGGTGCCATGGCCTTCTCCGAAGGAGCATACTATGTGTACATAATAATCATATTGCAAATTAAGTGAGATTAATGGTTAGCACAAGTCCTGCTGCAGGATACCTGCTTCGTCATACTTTGGGATTATTATCATGACATATTGTGCTATACATAGCATAAATGAGACAGGTTGCATAATCCATTTAATGCTGTCTTTTGCACAACATAAGCTGTCTGTAGCTTCTTATAATTGCCACCACCACCACCATCCCTAACCATTGGCACTTTCTCCATATATAAATTCCATATTTTATTTTTTGATTAAGAATTAAAATAATCTATTTGTAGAAACCTGAGACAGTCAGTACAACTGGTTTAATTCCCTTTAATTTTTGTGTGGTGACTTGAAAGTCTTCTGTAAGTTGTCCTCCCTTTGTCAATATAAGCTGCTTTTCTTTATGGCCTAGCTGAATACTTAAATGAAAATTAGAAAATGAAAAAGTTTAAAAATAAAACCTTGGCTTGCACCCAGCATGGCATTTAGTGTTATTAGGCTGAATTTGGCTCCTTCTTGTCTACTAATAGTCAGTGCATCTGACACACTGGCAGTAGGTTTTTCCAGCACAAATGTTCATGCCTTGTAATATTTTGTACTCAATGTGTGGACATATTTGTTATGTGTTACTTTTTTTTTGGCAGTACCATAAGGGGATGAAAGTGTGACTAAAAATGTTGGAAACAAGAAAAGCATGAGTAAAATATTTGTGTCTTTCTTCCTTATTTGCTTATGTCCATATTAGGGTGTATAGTCCATTGACCTAAAGAGGAAATAATGGGATAGTTACACATAATCATAATTATGTTATTTTTATTCTAGTTTTATAGAACAAAAATGAGCATTGATGGAATTGTGGAACTGAATATGATATGCGATGTATGTGTTACCATTTGCGAGTGCTGTATTCATTCATGCCTATTCTGTCTGTATAGCATTCTCTTCTCTCTCTTTGATCCTTAACCATAGCCCTTTGATTCACATGACAAACTTCTAATTATCTTTCAAGATTCAGCTTCAAGACTCATTATATCCTCCTGTGCTATTACTTCTTCCCTGGGCAGGGAAGATTAGAGAGCCCTCTCTCTGCTCCCATGGCTTGCCTTCCACAGTCTGTTATGACACTTAGCCTGTTATATTGTTATTGATTACTTGCCTGAAGCAAAATAAAAGTATGAACTGGGGAAGAATGCTCAATGTGTCTTTCTGTTGTATTAAATCTATTGTGCCTAGCATGTGATTAACTTATGATACACAATAAATGGTTGTTTTATGAAACAATGCATGCTAACTATAATAGTTAATAAGGTATCTTTTATGTATCCAGAAATTACAGTAATATAATGTCATTTCCCTACATTTAAAAGTAAAAATGATAAAAACTAATGGTAAACTATGTTTGGAGACTCTAAATGTCCAAGTATATTATATCCTGAAATTGTTGTGAGGGTTAGCTTTCTTTTTTGGAAAATGGTGTGATAATCTGAGCACGTAAAGTGATTATGGTGAATATTTGCCTTTGGATGTCACTAAGTATGTAGGGATTGAGAAAACCAGTCCTACCAAATATGTCCAATATTTCGGATCCCACTGCATTTAGCCTTGTTTTTTTTAAACCTTACTTTAAAGAAAATAATCTTTAGGAGATTAATCTACTAATCTCCTAATTAGTAATCTACCCCTTCATAAGGAAGGGATGTAATCTACCCCTTCATAAGAACCTAAATAAGTCTTTTATCTTCATCTGGCTGATTTCACATGGCCTCCACATTTAGACTTGCTATCCATGGATCTCTTTTACTGTGACAATAAGACAGTGGGAAACAGATATGCCTATTTGTTCTCCAGTCATAGTTTTGTTTTCATTGTCACTAAAATACAAACTCTTTAATTTATTTATGGTTGCAGCAGTTTTCTTTTAGATGAAATGTCATGATAACTTGTGTTGCTAATAACTTTAAAAAATTGAGAAAGATACAGTACCATATAGATAAATGAATATGGCACCTTTTATTTTAACTTTCAAGGTGCTTAAGGAATATAGTATTCTTCATTAATAATTCTGATCAGTACATACATTCTAAGATTTTATATAAATTTTTTTTTTTTTTTTTTTTGCCATCCAGGGAGAATTAATTCTGCCATTCAAGACTCATTTCTATTGGGATACAGTGCTCCATGATGAATACCTTCTTTGGCAGTAGATAAAAGAAAAAATAATTCTGCTTGTCTTATTTAACAATGTGATTTAAAAATAATTTTAAAAGAGTATATTTTGTTGNTTTTTTTTTTTTTTTTGCCATCCAGGGAGAATTAATTCTGCCATTCAAGACTCATTTCTATTGGGATACAGTGCTCCATGATGAATACCTTCTTTGGCAGTAGATAAAAGAAAAAATAATTCTGCTTGTCTTATTTAACAATGTGATTTAAAAATAATTTTAAAAGAGTATATTTTGTTGCCATTATTCTTTCTGAGAAAAATGTCAAGAAAAGAATACATGTTCTGGATGAGATAGATATTTTAATTATCAATATTTAATTATTTCAACATATATCTCATTTATAATCGCATTTACCTCTAGGTACATTAGATTTCCTAATACATATTTTCTTCAGAAAGAAAAACAAGTAATTTACTGCTTTCTTTTTTAAAAACAGATGATTCAGGAAATGGGTAGATTTTTGAATACCTGAAATTTTCATAGCTTTATTCTAAATAGTTATTAGTTAATTCCTTACACAGAAAGCAGATATTCTCTGCATGTTTCTATTATGGAACATACTAACAATTGTTCCATTTCTACTTTATGGAAATTATAAATTACAGTCTACAAATATCATAAATCTACAAAATAAATAGGAGTTATTAGTTTACTTCTCAGTAAGGTTGGGTTCGATCCCTGGGTCGGGAAGATCCCCTGGAGAAGGAAATGGTAACCCACTCCAGTATCCTTGCCTAGAGAATCCCATGGACAGAGAAGCCTGGTAGGCTACAGTCCACGGGGTCGCAAAGAGTCGGACACGACTGAGCCACTTCACTTCAGTAAGGTTGACTTTAGAAATAATTTTTCTTTATATATCATAATGCTTGCTTTTATCTTGTCATTTCACCTATCCTGTGGTTTATTAATTCTAAGCTCAGGCTTACCATCTTGAGAATTTACTTATTACTCATAAGATGACGCTAACTCTTATTAGTGTTCTGAGTAAAGACTTATAATTTACATTTAATCACATATTATTTTGGCACTCTTGGGGATCACTTTAGTTCAGTTAGTTGCTCAGTCGTGTCCGACTCTTTGCCACCCCATGGACCACAGCACGCCAGGCCTCCCTGTCCATCACCAACTCCCAGAGTCCACTCAAACTCATCTCCATTTGTTGATGATGAAATCCAACCATTTTGTCCTCTGTCGTCCCCTTCTCCTCCTGGCTTCAATATTTCCCAGCATCAGGGTCTTTTCAGATGAGTCATTTCTTTGCATCATGTGGCCAAAGTGTTGCAGTTTCAGCTTCAGCATCAATCCTTCCAATTAATTTGCCTGGGCTGCTGTAATAAAGTATCACATAGTTGGTGGCTTGAACAATAGAAAGTTATTTTCTCTTCAGTTCTGGAGACCACGAATCTTGGAACAAGATATCCCCAAAATTCTTTTCCTCTAAGTTCTGTGAGGGAAGGACCTGTCCCAGGCCTCTCTTTAACTTATTAATGGTTTTCTTCTCTCTGTGTCTCTTCTCGGAATCTCCCCTCTATGTTTTGTCTCTGTGTCCACATTTTCTCTTCTAGGGACATCAGTCACATTTGATTTCACTCTATCCTAGTAGCTTCATTTTAACTCGATCATATTTGTAAAGGTCCTATCTCCAAATAAGGTCACATTCTGAGATGCTGAGGCTTAGGACTTCAACACAGAAATTTTCCTTCAATATGTGTAACAGGAAGGAAAATTTGTATTTCAGAGAAACATCTGCAGCTTTTTTACCTAGTAGGGCTGGGTCTGCTATTTAAAGGTGTTTTTTTTTTTTTTTATTGAACAATTTCTCTTGATATCTGTTAAAAGAGATTTAACAAAATGTGTTTTGGCATAGACGCAATAGTTTTATTATGTCTGATGATGGTAAGACATGTATGGTTAATAAATAAAATTAAATATTATTTATAAATGCTGTTTTGACACTTTATGTGATAAATTTTTGTTTTTAAAGGATATTTTAAAAATAATTTAGTATAAAATTGTATAATTTTACTATCATTAGTAATACATGTGTGCTCCTTTTTATTAAAGAAGTTAGTTCTTTATATGAGTAAATATGATCTATTTGCTCAACAGAAATATGACATTTTAACTTGTAGAATATAAAATTGCCTGTATTTTATCCGTCACCTATTCTACTTGAACTCTAAGCTTGGACAACATTCTTAATCATTTATTTACCATGTTTAATGAGAAGGAAATAGATTTCTGATGCAGTGAAACAGCTTGTCAGATGCTATGCAATTAATTGAAAATGTCCAGCAAGAAACCAAACATTATAGAATAAAAATCCAACAAATTTTACAACTTTAAATGACCTTTGAGTTCATCAGCTTTTTAATTTTCCAAATGAGGGAACTAAGGCTCAGAGAAGTTGAATAATTAGTCAAAATCATACAGTTAATTCAGTGGCAGAGTAAATACTAAAATGCACGTTTAACTAGTGCACTGATTTCAAAATCAGTTCAAGCAAGATCAATGTCATGGGATGTTTTAGGGGCCACTGGGTAACCTACTCTGATCTTTATCACCCCTTCCTCCAAAGACCCCTATAGGTAAATGCTAAAAATAGTTAAGCAAATATATACATAGGTAGGGAAAATAGGCAGAATATCTGCAGTCTTCACACTATTGAAGTCATAGCTCAATTTGTACTACCACTGGTATCAATAGCCAGTCATTAGGAAGAAAAGTATATTAAAACTTAAAGACAAGACCCTGTGTTCTTCTACCTTCTAATTATCCAAGTAGATTGATAGTCCTTAGCCCCTTCTGAAATCTCTATTGAATTAACTGATGATTCCCATACACCATTCTTTTCAAGCCAGTAAGTAAATTAAGTCTAATTATTAATTAGTTTTGTTGTGATTTTTCTTATTATGGTGCCTTATATTTTTCCTCATTCAGTTTCCATTTATCTTCTAATCTACCTAAGTAGATTAGTATATGATCTGATTTTCTTTGAAAACTTCCTTTCCTATCAATATGTAAACTTATCTCCTTTCATTTTGAATCTTTTTGCATGGCCCCATACCAAATATTTATAAACACTTTAAGAATTCTCCAGCAAATAAGCAAAGAAAACAAAATAGTAGCAATTATAATTTCCAAAATCTGTCTACCATACCCTTCAACCTATTTTCTGCTGCTACTTTTCCATCAAATCATACTAATAATTTGAAACTAAATTTATTCTTTATCTTTTGTGGGTTTAAATTCCTGTTTTTCGTTCTTTTAACTATACTATAAAACCAATTCTTGTTACGTGGAAGCAGTAGAAGAAAGGAATTCTGAAATAATTGTTCACACTCATAGTTGAAGCTCTGAGGAATTGAGAAATTATACAATGGTTATAAACTGAACAAGTGATAAGTCAGAACTCGGTAAAAAATAATTTTTCCAAAGTTCATATTAGTCCCACTGTAATGTATTAATGCAAATCTATCAACTAAATGTCTTAGTCCGTTTGGACTGCTATAGCAGTTATATACCATGGATGGGGTGATTTACAAACAATAGACGTTTGTTTCTCATAGTTCTGGCGAGTAGAGAGTCTAAGATCAAGGTGTGTTGTTTGATGAGGACCTGCTTTCTGATTCATAGATGGCCATCTTTTTGCTGTATTCTCTTATGGTATTAGTGGTATATTGGTGGAAAAATCATCTCTGGAATCCTTTTTTTTTTAAATTAGGGAACTAATCCCATGTGTGAACGCTTTGCCCTAATGATTTAATCACCTCCCAAAGACTTCCCACCTGCAAATACTATCATATTGGGATTTAGATTTCAACATATGGATCTGAGGGGAAATGAGACACAAACATTCAACCTGTAGCACTAAGTTATATGTCTTTTTCACTGTTCATCATCAGTGAAAATTCTACATTACTTGATATTAATTGCTAGTTCTTTCATGATCCCCTTCACTCCATCTGATTTTGTAAAGTATAACCGTGGCTTCTTTAACTCTCTTTCCCCTTCACAGTTCCGTCTTCTATTTTTGTCGCTTCTCCTCCAAATGAATCTACTTCTGAGGATAACCCTCAGCTTTCTTATCTTTTCTAAAATTGTGTTGTTGCTTTTAATCTGTAGATTATGATTGATGATTGATTTAGAAAGTCAATCTAAAGTGTTGAGATTAGAATTATTGTAATTCTACAACAATAGAATAAACCTCATATAGTGAGTATCAGTATTAGTTGGACAGACTTCTTTCCACTGTGTGTGTGTGTGTGTGTGTGTGTGTGTGTGTGTGTGTATGTGAGAGAGAGAACTTTGTATTGGGTTAAGAAAAAATGTATTTATTTCTAAAGAGTCATGGTCAAAAAAGTTTCAGAAATACCTTCCTGTATAGATTGTCTTCCTTGGCAACTGAAAAAATAGCTTTATTTAAAAGTAGTTCACATGCAGTAAAATCTATCCTCATAAAGTACACAATTCAGTGATTTTTCATATGTTCACAGAATTAAGCAAGTGTCATCACACAGAATTTAGAATATTTTCATCACCATGGTAGAAAATCTATAACTATTAGCAGTCACTCACCATTTTTTTTTTCAAATTCCAAGTGCTAAGCAACCACTAATCTACTTTCTGTCTCTATGGATGTGACTGTCTGTATATTTAATATAGATAGAATAATAGAGTATATTATACCTTACAAATTAGCTTCTTTTACTTGGCACAGTGTTTTCAGAGTTCATATAAGTTATAGCATGTATTGGTACTTTAATTTTTTATTTTTATTTTTCTACTGAGGTGAAAGTCACATAAAGTCAGCCATTTAAAACTGAACACTTATTTGGCATTTAATACAATCATTATGATGTGCAATAACTACATATATCAAGTTGTAAAAGCTTTTGTCACTTAATTCCTAGTTATTGCTGGAGGATCTTCTGCATTTTGTTTATTATTCATCGGTTGGTAAACATTTGTTTTGTTTTCACTTTTGGCTATGACTATTGCTGCTATGAGCATTTGCATCACATTTTTAATGGCAACTTTTTACAACTGTTGTACTTCATGTATTATTTTTAATTCAGGTGATTATCACATGTCGCCCAAGATGGATTTACACAAGCACTTTAAGGGCTAAATAGTTACTGAGTCTTTATGTGTATAAAAACTTAAAGTTAACTTATCTTTGTCTCCTTTCCCACAATTTTGAAAACTCCTCAGTTTTCCATTCTCTGCTACTCCTACCCTTTCTTCTCACTATTGAAAATCAATCAGTTCACTCGCTAAATCATGTCTGACTCTTTGCAACCCCATGAATCGCAGTACACCAGGCCACCCTGTCCATCACCATTTCCCAGAGTTCCCCCAAACTCATGTCAATCTAGTCGGTGATGACATCCAGCCATCTCATCCTCTGCCTCCCCTTCTCCTCCTGCCCCCAATCCCTCCCAGCTTCAGAGTCTTTTCCACTGAGTCAACTCTCTGCATGAGGTGGCCAAAGTACTGGAGTTTCAGCTTTAGCATCAGTCCTTCCAGTGAACACCCAGGACTGATTTCCTTTAGAATGGACCTGTTGGATCTCCTGGCAGTCCAAGGGACTCTCAAGAGTCTTTTCCAACACCACGGTTCAAAAGCATCAGTTCTTCTGCGCTCAGCCTTGTTCACAGTCCAACTCTCACATCCATACATGACCACTGGAAAAACCGTAGCCTTGACTAGATGGACCTTTGTTGACAAAGTAATGTCTCTGCTTTTGAATATGCTATCTAGGTTGGTCATAACTTTCCTTCAAGGAGTAAGTCTTTTAATTTCATGGCTGCAATCATCATCTGCAGTGATTTTGGAGCCTCCAAAAATAAAGTCTGACACTGTTTACTCTCTTTCCCCATCTATTTCCCATGAAGTGATGGGACCAGATGCCATGATCTTCGTTTTCTGAATGTTGAGCTTTAGCCAACTTTTTCACTCTCCTCTTTCACTTTCATCAAGAGGCTCTTTAGTTCCTCTTCACTTTCTGCCATAAGGGTGGTGTCATCTACATATCTGAGGTTATTGATGTTTCTCCCAGCAATCTTGATTCTAGCTTGTGCTTCTCCCAGACCAGCATTTCTCATGATGTACTCTGCATAGAAGTTAAATAAGCAAGGTGACGATATACTGCCTTGACGTACTCCTTTTCCTATTTGGAACCAATCTGTTGTTCCATGTCCAGTTCTAACTGTTGCTCCCTGGCCTGCATATAGGTTTCTCAGGCAGGTCAGGTTGTCTGGTATTCCCATCTCTTTCAGTATTATCCACAGTTAATTGTGATCCACAAAGTCAAAGGCTTTGGCATAGTCAAGAAAGCAGAAATAGATTTTTTCCTGCAAGGCTCTGTTTTTCTTTATTATCATTGTCATTTCTTCTTATCTGGATGATTACAATTAGCATCTTGTTTTTTCTTTGTTTTACCATTTTTTCGCTGTAAATTCTCTCAAATCTGNCACTGTTTCCCCATCTATTTCCCATGAAGTGATGGGACCAGATGCCATGATCTTCGTTTTCTGAATGTTGAGCTTTAGCCAACTTTTTCACTCTCCTCTTTCACTTTCATCAAGAGGCTCTTTAGTTCCTCTTCACTTTCTGCCATAAGGGTGGTGTCATCTACATATCTGAGGTTATTGATGTTTCTCCCAGCAATCTTGATTCTAGCTTGTTCTTCTCCCAGACCAGCATTTCTCATGATGTACTCTGCATAGAAGTTAAATAAGCAAGGTGACGATATACTGCCTTGACGTACTCCTTTTCCTATTTGGAACCAATCTGTTGTTCCATGTCCAGTTCTAACTGTTGCTCCCTGGCCTGCATATAGGTTTCTCAGGCAGGTCAGGTTGTCTGGTATTCCCATCTCTTTCAGTATTATCCACAGTTAATTGTGATCCACAAAGTCAAAGGCTTTGGCATAGTCAAGAAAGCAGAAATAGATTTTTTCCTGCAAGGCTCTGTTTTTCTTTATTATCATTGTCATTTCTTCTTATCTGGATGATTACAATTAGCATCTTGTTTTTTCTTTGTTTTACCATTTTTTCGCTGTAAATTCTCTCAAATCTGTCTTGCTCATCTCAAGCAGATTATTTTTCTTAATGTGCAATTATGACCAAATCGAGACTCCATGCAAAGATCTCAGTGCCTCACATCTGAAACACCTCCTTGTCCCTCAGAGTCTGTGTTCCCTGGATCCCAAGCCTACTGATGGTTGTGCTGTCAACTAGGAACACCAGAGACATTCATTTGAGCATGTATTATTTATAGCTAGCCCCACAGACATTTCTGCCACGGGGCCATTGTCATGGCTGGAAAGGCCTTGTGCTTCTCTCTGTTATCTGAGGAATCAACTCAGCAAAAACATCAAGGGACTCTGAAGAACAAAATTTATTGCTCAGAGGTCCTCCTCGGCACACACACATGCAGGAGCCACACAGGAAGGTTGTAGGAGACAGCCAAACATGGACCTGGGGTTCAGCCTTTTTTAGTATCCCTGGGTTCACTTTATTGGCTAAGTTGAATTATAAAAGTGGGAATTAAGGTCCAGGAAGGGAGATGCAGGGTCACTCAAGCAGTTAGTTTTCTAGATTACCAAGGGTTTTCTAAAAGAGGGATCTTAATGGATGATGGTAGCCTAGTTCCTTATCTGATTGTGTCACACACCTGAGGAATATGTTTATTGAAGATGATTGTCTTCTGAAATGGGCACCTCAAAATCAAACGTTTAGCATCAGACACTTGCACTGTAATCAGAAAGATTAATGCCAGGATCAAACACTGCACTCTGTTATATTTTTTGCCATTATACTTACCATTAATGGACACAACATAAATTTATGGTTCATTTTCTATCTCCCCCAGTCAGAAGTTAGGCTCCATGAGGTTAGATTTTTTTTTTTTTTTTCTGTTAGTTTACTGCTATGCTCCAGCTTTTTGGACGGTGTGTAGGAACTCAGTAATTATTTGTTGAATGAAGTAAAAATCAAACCCAGACCTCTCTTTAACATAAATTATTATATATTTTCACTAGTAGCATGTATTATTTTTTGCCTTATACCTGTAACTATAGCAAAAGTAGACCTCATGCCATTTCCTAAATTAATTTCTGTGTTAATTTCAATTTAAATCAACTGGAGAAGTGGGTGGTAATGGAAATTACTGAGGCTAGAGGCTGGATTACAGAAGAGGGTTTATCAAAGTGGTTCTGAAATCAAGGTTGTCTGGAAAGCCATCGTTAAACAGTGGAAACACAGAAAAGGACATAAGTATGATCTAAAAAAAAAGCATGAAAACCAAAGAAAGGATATTTATACTGAAGTGGAGACCACAAACATAAGGTACTACATAGTAGACATCAAGGCAATTAGTGGGCTCAGATTAGAGGAGTGTGAGAGTTTGGGGCAGCATGGAAGCAGGTAGCTGTTTTACTGGATACCTGTGTAAACCTCCCAGGCCCCAAGATGATGCTCTACAGCTTTATTCATACCATCTAATCTACTAGGAATTATTTATTGTGTAATTCTCATATCTACTTAAAACTCAGTCAGTATTGAAATTTACTAGATGTATAACTTTGATCAAGCCCTTATTATGTTCCTGGCACTATGCTTGACAATTGACTTAATTCCTATGAAGGAGATTCAAATTATTATCCTCATTTAATACAGAAGAAGACTACTACTTGAAAAGTTTGAGAAGGTTGTTCATGAATAGATAGCTTTGGATAGGAAACATGACATTTGTATTCATTACACTCATATTCATCTCGCAGAGAATACAGCTTATTTCTTGGCATATAATAAAAATCAACAGCTGTTTGTTGAATTAATGGCTGAGTAGATAGATAAATAAATTGTATTAGCTTACAAATAATAATAAGATGTTCACATCAGATGATGTTTCCCAAGTGAAGAGTTTGAGTGTTTTTGAATATTTTAATAATATTTGTTAGAGAGTTTTCAAAGTTTTTTTGGCTTGTTTTAAATCCTTTTTCTTGGCAAAACTTGCTTTAATCGATTTAGTGTTATGGTAAATAGGCCCATAAACCATAGAACACGCTATAATTATGCAATTCACCACTTTTTAAAAAGTGCAAATATTATTCCAGTGGGCTTATATTTTCTCTATAGTAACTGATCAGGGGACCACAAATATTGAAGAAAAGAAACTTCAGCTCTTCATGAATCCTGTCTGTGCAGTGATTCTTACTTGTGTTACTTTTTTGCTTCAGTGAAGACCACTTTTAATTCAGCCTCACTTGGTCTTCTGTTTTGTCTTGTAGACCAATTTATAGCCCAGTTTGTCCTTAGACTTAATAGTTAAAATTCCTTTATCCAAATATTGTAATGTGAGAAAACAAATATGGTTTAAATGCTTATGTGTTTAAAAAGAGCAATTTATGAGACTGTGAATTATCTAAGGGACTACAGATGAATCCCTTTTTAGTATATACTTTTAAAAATACATTTCCCTATCTTAGAAAACCAAAAGCATGTGACATGATGTTCATGGCAATGTAGTATCTCAAAATACTATAAATTAAATAACATACCAGCAACTTATCATTTATAAAAATGTCACCTATTTCAGTTTCCCCCTAAATAACACCGCATTAATTTGTGTCATGTAAAATTAAATATGACAGATTATTACATATGTGAAAATTGTGTGTTCTCTCAAGGCCCTATTCTATGATATAACCTCTTCTTTGAGACCATTGAAATAAAGAAATACCTTTGACAATTCGAATCTCCAGGCATCTTTATGTAAATGATCATTTTTTGCCAAAAGTTCAGGATTTCTGTGACAAATTCTTAGTGTATTTCTGAAATAAGATTTATAGGTCATCTTAGCAAAGCTGTAGGACCAAAATAACAGTTGTTCATAGTGCAGAAAATCAGCAATAGAAAGACACTTATTCAGTAATATATGCTAAGCATAGTACTAGGCATTGAGATCTGGTATTATTAGGTATTATATTCTTTGTGAATTAAATCAAAGATATGAAAATCATTTGTTTACAAATGTCAGTATTTCTATCAAGTTTGTTTAAACATACTTGTAAAATGATATGATTTGATTGAAGTGGGATCAATATTGCAGTTTATCCCTTAATTTTTTTGGCATGAATCACAGAAAGCCAATTATGAATATAATCATCCTTTTTGCTCCGTTCTTCAACAACTTACTGATTAAAGTCAATGTCTGTTAATAACAATACATTTTAAAAATCTTCCTCTAATAAGAATTTGAGCAAGACTTAATGAAATTATTTTAAATAACATTGAGCTCTATAAGATTTTAAAATTGTGTTTTAGTAACTTTAAAAACAATCCTGTTAAAATCATTTTAAACACTCTCAATTTCCTTGGATAAACCAGAGACAGACATTTGTTCACACTTCAGTTGGTGAAACTATGCTGTGTTCTCTCAAAGTATCATTTTTTTTCCATAGTCCTCATGATTATCTGGGGGTTAGTTAACCACTTGCATATTTAATTGTTCTTAATGTGTATTCCTTTCTCCCATTTATGTTATAAATTCGATAAGGTCATGAGTCTGTGTTTTATTGACCATTGAATAACCACAACCTGGAACAGTGTTGGGCATGTCCTTTAATGATCAATTTATTTTTGTTGAATGAATAGATGAAATTCATCACTGATTGATATTTATCTTTTAAGCATGTCACAATATGTATTTCTCAACCATCACCTTGACAGTTTTTATTTCACAGCTTTCTTGTTTAATAATTTGAGGAACCATCAAGGTGGATGCTCAGAGAAGGCAATGGCACCCCACTCCAGTACTCTTCCCTGGAAAATCCCATGGGCAGAGGAGCCTGGTAGTCTGCAGTCTTATGGGGTTGCTAAGAGTTGGACAAAACTCAGCGACTTCACTTTCATCTTTCACTTTCATACATTGGAGAAGGAAATGGCAACCCACTACAGTGTTCTTGCCTGGAGAATCCCAGGGAAGGGGGAGCCTAGCGGGCTGCCGTCTATGGGGTTGCACAGAGTCGGACACGACTGAAGTGACTTAGCAGTAGCAGCAGCAGCAAGGTGGATGTTTAGAACTTTATTTCTTTGGTTTTAATCTATTTCAAAAATGTGTGGTCCTGAAAATACATAAATACTTTGTATTAACTTTTTTTATAGGTGGGAAAATGTTATTAACCTCAATAATGTNGGGGTTGCACAGAGTCGGACACGACTGAAGTGACTTAGCAGTAGCAGCAGCAGCAAGGTGGATGTTTAGAACTTTATTTCTTTGGTTTTAATCTATTTCAAAAATGTGTGGTCCTGAAAATACATAAATACTTTGTATTAACTTTTTTTATAGGTGGGAAAATGTTATTAACCTCAATAATGTATTTTGAGGTTGAGCTGAACAAACAAAATAGAATGCTGGACATGTCTTATATAATTTCATGACACATATACAATTTTCATCCACATATACAATATTCTTTGGTATAGCCTTTATCACCTGTTTCCTGTGATTTTTTAAAATGTAGTTTTTGAAGTCAGTTCATAAGAATTTTGAAACTTAAGTGTGTGAGGTGAGTTTCTGCCTTCAGAATATTTTTGTTGTATTTATTGTTGTTAGAGAAAAGAGAACTTCTCACCAGAATCCTTCTGGTGGCTTTGCCTCAAAGTTGGGGAGAGGTGAAAGTTCACTTCTGATCCAGCCCTATGTATTTCATTTTCACTCAAAAGATCTTCCCTAATGTTCAGAATTATTCAACGTGTGCTTGGGATTTTTGTTTGTATGTTCAGAATTATTCAACCTGTGCTTGGGATTTTTGTTTGTATGTTGCTACAGTTTCATTTTAGCTAGATTTTTTCCACATTGTGATTCCTTGTTTTTTCTAATTTGGAAGTGAAATCAGTATTTATGAAAAAGCACGTTACTATTCTTCCTAATCCTACAGTTTGCATGTTTAGCAAATATCTGAACTTTCATAGGCTTATAGGTTTTGTTAGTACATTCCTTATTTACCGATATCACTAAGTATTGATTTCACTGTATTTAAAACTAGAATTTACATTCAGTATTTAGTGTTTAGTCAACTCCTTAATGAAATGTATTCATTTGCAAGAATTGTTAATAAAATATTCACTGGGAATAAAGAATAATTCATTTTGCAAACAGCATGGCCTATTTGCAACATTTGTTAGCTTCTGTAAACAGGTAGTAGGAAACTTGGGCTAAAAATACAATGAACATGTAGATGTAGATTTGGTCAGGCTCTTCTTGATTAGATTTTTTTGTTCTAATCTCAGGTGTATTACACAGAGACTAATGCTCAGCACTGATTTGGCAAGTTTATATATGTGAAAGCTGTTGTAAATCTTGTGGATAAAGAAATTATAAATATTGTTCTATATGTTTTTCGATACTGAAGATTACCAAAGAGGATATTACAAGGTCTTATCTGTTGAAGATTTGTGCTGCTGAATTAGAAAGAGATGACTTAGCATTGCTTTCCTTAAGGATAAAACAAAAACATATAAGCCACTGAAAGCTCTTTATCCTTTCCAGTGAATATACTGTGTTTGCGGGAAAGTCGGAGGAGGGGAAAAATGTGAGTAGGAGCTGCTTGTGTATTTCTGAATGGTATTTGCAGTGCATTTGCGAGTTCATTCACTATTTAGAAACTGTGAATTGTACTTCCCTTTACAATTAAACATCATTTGGTCTTAACATGTGACATCACTGTTTGTTCAAAACTGATATTTATCCTTCTCTAAATTTCCTGTATATTTATTAAAATCTGTATTACTGCAGATTTTCTCTGCTGTATGACAAGACAAACATATATTTTAAACTTGGCGATTTGTAATAAAGAAATCATTTATTTATATACTGTAGTAAAAATATAATTGCATTTGAAAATTAATGCCTTATTTTAAAATCAGTGACTTTCAATCTTACCACAGTAGATTTTCACACAAAGGAAATTTTCATATTAGTTTTTGTGATATAATATTGAAATGTATTGAATGTTAGAAAGAAATTTTAAGATTCTTGAAATAATAATAGTATACTGTTATATTTTGTGCTATTAAAAAAGGGCTCTGTCAGACACAGTAAGTGGAATAATAACTTGCATTTTGATTCAGACATTAGGCTTAATTTCACTAAAGAAATGGCAATCCATAAATTTTATATTATTAATAACTAGTGTGATATTGTCCGGAGAAGGCAATGGCACCCCACTCCAGTACTCTTGCCTGGAAAATTCCATGGATGGAGGAGCCTGGTGGGCTGCAGTCCATGGGGTCACACATCGCCTTATGTATCTCCTGATACAACCCCCTCTTCCTTTTTTCTCTCTGAAACATACGAAGAGAGTCATTGCATCTTTTTTCCTATATGACTTTCTGGTTAAATCCTCTCATGCTTGCCATTTTAGACTAAACCATTTGCCTGGAGAATCCCATGGACAAAGGAGCCTGATGCGCTACAGTCCATGGGGTCGCAAAGAGTCAGACATGACTGAGCAACTAACACGTAGTTTCTTGGTGTACACCAAATAAGGATGATGACGTTGACAAGCTTTATAGTTTGGAGTTTGAAATACAATGATATATAAGACGATAAAATGATACTTTTAAAGCACCTGATATATATTAGCTTAACCATCATCATATGATCTTATAGCTTATTGCAATATTTGTTTCATCAATTTCTAGACTGTTATTTTTCACTCTGTTCTTTTTGAATAAGCTTTTGGCTAGGGCTTTTAAGATTCATTTAATTATGTTATTCTTTTAAGCTGTAATTTTCCACTACCCTATGTCAGTTCAATTAAATCACTCAGTCATGTCCGACTCTTTGCAACCCCATGAACCACAGCACACCAGGCCTCCCAGTCCATCACCAACTCCCAGAGTTCAACCAAACCCATGTCTATCGAGTGAGTGATGCCATCCAACCATCTCATCCTCTGTCGTCCCCTTCTTCTCCTGCCCTCAATCTTTCCCAGCATCAGGGTCTTTTCAATGAGTCAGCTCTTCTCATTAGGTGGCCAAAGTACTGGAGTTTCAGCTTCCACATCAGTCCTTCCAATAAACACCCAGGACTGATCTCCTTTAGGATGGACTGGTTAGATCTCCTTGCAGTCCAAGGGACTCACAAGAGTCTTCTCCAACACCATAGTTCAAAAGCATCATCTCTTCAGTGCTCAGCTTTCTTCACAGTCCAACTCTCACATCCATACATGACCACTGGAAAAACCATAGCTTTGACTAGACGGACCATTGTTGGCAAAGTAATGTCTCTGCTTTTATTAAAAACACATGTTGTCTAGGTTGGACATAACAGAGACAAGCTGTCTAGGTTGATCGTAACTTTCCTTCCAAGGTGTAAGCGTCTTTTAATTTCATGGCTGCAATCACCATCTGCAGTGATTTTGGAGCTCAGAAAAATAAAGTCAGCCACTGTTTTCACTGTTTCCCCATCTATTTGCCATGAAGTGATGGGACCGGATGCCATAATCTTAGTTTTCTGAATGTTGAGCTTTAAGCCAACTTTTTCACGCTCCTCTTTCACTTTCATCAAGAGGCTCTTTAGTTCTAATTCACTTTCTGCCATAAGCGTGGTGTCATCTGCATAACTGAGGTTATTGATATTTCTTCCGCCAATCTTGATTCCAGCTGGGCTTCCTCCAGCCCAGCATTTCTCTTGATGTACTCTGCATATAAGTTAAATTAGCAGGGTGACACTATACAGCCTTGACGTACTCCTTTTCCTATTTGGAACCAGTCTGTTTTTCCATGTCCAGTTCTAACTGGTACTTCCTGACCTGCACACAGGTTTCTAAAGAGGCAGGTTAGATGGTCTGGTATTCCCATCTCTTTCAGAATTTTCCACAGTTTATTGTGATCCACACAGTCAAAGGCTTTGCCATAGTCAATAAAGCAGAAATAGATGTTTTTCTGGAACTCTCTTGTTTTTTCGATGATCCAGCTGATGTTGGCAATTTGATCTCTGGTTCCTCTGCCTTTTCTA
>SJYX01013371.1:122477-144428 GCA_006410675.1 Oreotragus oreotragus
GACAAAGAAAAACAAAAAAAAAAAAAAAAAAAAAAAAAAAAAAAACAAGGGGTGGGAGAAAGAAAATCATTTCTCACCTTTCTGAAAAAGTTCTGTTTCAGTTTATATCAGTACCACTGCAGGGGATTTTACAGTGTACAAAAAGGGCTTTGTTTTTGTTGCAGTCAATCCTAATGATGTTAAGAACTCTTTCAATAGCAATAAAGGAGGAAATGCCAGTGACAGTTTTTGTATGTACATAGCTGAATATATTCTGCAATAAGTTTGTATATAGACATGAATTTTTCAGTGTGAGTATTTTCCTTTGCTCCCTTGACAGATTCATTGCATTATTTCCTGTATTTCTCTTGAAAATCATAACAGATCAAAAACAATTCCACATTTTCAGGAATTTTTTCATTGAATACATATTTTAATGCAATAAAAAGAACAAAAGAATATAAGGATATAAATGGTAATATATAACCTTTTGTTGTAAGTATGAACAGTAATGTTCGTATGTATGCTTATTAAGGAAACGAAAAGGAAAAAAAGAAGAGTGAAGGAAATGAAGGAAGGAAGAAAAGTCCCATTCCCAAAACCCAAATGTAGAGAATATAGAAAAACTGAAAAGTTTATATCTGAAAGGCATTTATCTCTTCTCTTATATTTTGTCCCATTTTGATTCTGAGAATACCTATTTGATAATACTCTGTTAAAATACTTCCTATTCCTCCTCACTGGTCATCTGATTTTGAGTGAAATTATATTGTGTATGTGAAATTTGAAATTTAAAAATTAGTAAATTATTCAAGTGTTTCAGGAAAGATTAGGGGAAAAGTTAAAGGGGGTTGTGTTGGTTCTCTCTTATAGGACTTGGGGAGTGTTAACCCTTGTGCAGCCATTCTCTAACACTGTTCATGGAAATTTCTAATCCTTGGGTTCTTTCTTGACATTCCGCAAGATCAAAACGATTTTCATAAAAATTATTACATAATATATGCCATTTTCGTTGTATTTAGTGAAGGCACTGATGGCGCAAAAGCATTGGTAGATAACATTAGCAGGGATCAAGGCACTAGCAACAATGTACTTTTAAAAATATCTCGGTTATTTAATTTCTGCGACTGCTGCTAAGTCGCGTCAGTCGTGTCCGACTCTGCACGACCCCATAGACAGAAGCCCACCAGGCTCCTCTGTCCCTGGGATTCTCCAGGCAAGAACACTGGAGTGGGTTGCCATTTCCTTCCCCAATGCATGAAAGTGAAAAGTGAAAGTGAAGTCGCTCAGTCGTGTCCGACTTTTAGTGACCTCATGGACTGTAGCCTACGAGGCTCCTCTGTCCATGGGATTTCCCAGGCAAGAGTACTGGAGTGGGGTGCCGTTGCCTTCTCCTATATGGTAAATANAGTGAAAGTGAAGTCGCTCAGTCGTGTCCGACTTTTAGTGACCTCATGGACTGTAGCCTACGAGGCTCCTCTGTCCATGGGATTTCCCAGGCAAGAGTACTGGAGTGGGGTGCCGTTGCCTTCTCCTATATGGTAAATATTGATAGATGTAACTCATATAAACTGATAGTTTGAGAATACTAATTATTTTAAGAGTTAAGAAGGTCATGAGTCCAAAACTTAGAAAAATTGATGATTTTCCGAAGTTTTTTTTTTTCATTTCTAATAATTGGGTGAAATTAGTGATTTATGTTCTGTTTTAATTATTCTTACATTGCATAATACTCATTCTATTTGTTTTAAAATCATGTAGACATTTTCTATAAGTGAATTATTTTCGAAGGAATTCATACCTCTGTGTTATACATTACCCCCTGCTGCTGCTGCTGCTGCTGCTAAGTCGCTTCAGTCCTGTCCGACTCTGTGCGACCCCACAGACGGCAGCCCATTGGGCTCCGCCATCCCTGGGATTCTCCAGGCAAGAACACTGGAGTGGACTGCCATTTCCTCCTCCAATGCATGAAAGTGGAAAGTGAATGTGAAGTCGCTCAGTCGTGTCTGCTAATATAAAATCAAATGAGAATTAGACTCATGCCTAAAACTTACTAATGTAATTTTCTGTTCAGATACTCATAACTTTCTTAAAATTATAAAACCTGCTAAAATTACAAATAAAGTGATTAAAACAATATAAAGTTAGAATAGCTATTTTTTTGAATAAAATTACTACACAGGTTAGAAGTATGATTTTGTGGGAATGGCGAGATAGCCCTGTTACGATATTATCCTAAACACAAATATTTTAGAGAAACTAAATTTATATAAGTATGTATAGTGGAAAATATTTTTCATTTTTGTGTTTTGTTGATATCAGTTTTCTTTTTTAAAAAGAGTCAGCCTTGTAAAGACAAAATTGAAGAATGTTTGGGCAACTGTTCCTGGCACTCTATATTTTCTGAGTTCTTTTTAACTGTTTTAATTAATGCTAATTCCAGTGCCTGAAACCATCAGCAAATGCTAAACCAAATAAACCTAGAGATAGAGTGAGAATGATAGATTTACCTAGGATTTGTTCTGTTTCAGATTTGATTTATAAAATATAAGAATCACTTTTTTCATTCATAGTGAAAGATCATTATAATTGTTTCCCCACTTCTAGATTTTTTTAGAAATTTTACACCCTGTGTTCACTATGTAGAACTTGACATCTTGTGTAAATGTTTAGAAGATACTAACAAGGGAAGAAGGATAAGAATTTTCTGAAAATTAGAGAACATGGGATTAAAAACACTGAAGCTATTATCTTGAGTATAATTTCAATTGAAATGGAAAACAGCTAACAATTATGAGCATAAATTTTGTTACTGATTAATGCAATGAAACTGGACTCTGGAAGAAAATAAGTTATAGTGATATGTAGCAGATATTCAGAATAAATACCTCAGTTTCTCTTCTCATTACAGTGATTTTAAAAGTTGCTGAGGATATTGTGGGAGTGGCTTTCAGAGTATATTTACTGTCTTTCATTATTCATTTTACTGATGAGAAGGCTGAGTTGTACAGAGTTAAGAAATTTATCTGAAATTACTTACTATATGATTGTGCAAACATACCTGCTCTCTTTGGGCACAAAACCTATGATTTTTTTTTTTTTTTCTGTACTCATTTGTCTTCTTCTAAGACACCAAGAGTAACTTTTTATCTTTGTAAATTTATGTGTATTTGATTTACACAATTATGTTAGTTTCAACTATATAGCAAAGTGATACAGTTATACAGATATATATATATATATATTTCTGATGATTTTTCTACTATAGGTTATCATATGATATTGAATATTATTCCCTGTGTCATACAGGAAATCTTTATTGCTTATCTATTTATACATAGTAGGTTATATTAATATATGTTAATCCTATCCACCTAATTTACCCCACTTTTCCTTTTGTTACTGAAAGTTTGACTTCTATTTCTTTGAGTCTGTTTCTGTTTTGGATATAGATTCATTTGTGGGACTTTCCCAGCAGTCCAGCGGTTAAGACCTCATGCTTCCAAAGCGGGGGGTGCAGGTTTGATACCTGGTTAAGGAACTAAGATTCTATAGGCCATGTGGTATGGACAAAAAAATATATAGAGATTTGTTTGTATTATTTTTTAGATTCCACATATAAGTGATACAATATTTTGTCTTTGACTAACTTCCCTCAGTATGATAATCTCTAGTTCATCCGTATCAATTTTAAAAGGATTATTTCATTCTTTTTATAGCTGAAAAGTCATCACATCTTCTTTTACCCACTCATCTGCTGATATACACTTAGACTGGCTCTTGACTCTTACAAATACTGCTGCTGTGAATATTGGGTTAAAGTATCCTTTTAAATTAGTGTTTGTTTTTTTTTTTTTTTCCTGGATGTATGCCCATGATTGGGAACTGAGTCATATGGTAGCTCTATTTTTTGATTTTAAGAAACCTCTATACTGTTTTCCATAGTGGCTGTACCAATTTGCATTCCTACCAATAGAATAGGAGAGTTATTATTTGTAAACTTCTTGATGATATCTGTTCTGACTGGTATGAGTTGATACCTCAGTGTGGTTTTGATTTGCATTTTTTTGGTAATTAGTGATACACTAAGAATAATTTCCATCATAAGGAAAGGTCTTTTTACTTTTTTAGTATATCAGAAAAAACAAGTGAAATATTCAAATCTATCCACATTTCATATTCAATCTATTGTTCAAGCAAGAAAAGGGTTTTAATGAAACCAACTTCACAAAATTAATCAATGTAGCCATTTAGTTTCATCTTTGGAAAAATATCCTTTCTTTCCTTACTGATTTTACCTTTTGCTGGAGTATTAATGTCTAGAATATTATATGCATGAACAAATAGAAAGCATATTTAGTTGTTATTGATAATAATACCTGGACATGTGTATGGGTGCTTTTTATTTGCTATATATTCTAGTAGTGATTTGTACCTTTCATTAACTCATATATTCCTCTCAGTAACACTAGGAAATACATTTTATTATTATTTCCATTATATAAATAGATAATTAAAGCACATAGAAATTAACTTATTTTAGAATTTCTTTTAACCACATGAAGTGCCTATGTTGAGAAATTTGGGGTTTTGTTTTACTTTAGGAAGAATGATAAAGTATTAAGATTAGTTAAGAACAGTACTCCTGATTGTGTTCATGATGGTGAATAAGGAAACTCATTACCTCTCATAGAAACACTCAAACAAATATTGGGTTGGTTTAGCTCAAGTTTTATTAATATTCAATTATAGCCACAAATTTTTATCATTGAAGTTTTTGATAGAAAAATTTATTTTTTGTGAATCTGACACTCTCCAGCCTCTCAAACCCTTGTTTATTTGAATCAGTTATATTTATAGAATGTTTAGTACAAAGTTGTATATCTTGTAATTTGAGCTGGTGGCTAACAGGTTAAAGCATCTGCTATATCTTGTATTGATAGATACATGCATTGATAGGACAAATCTGATTGAGTTACTAAATATTACAGCTATAAACATATATTAGGACCTTCCCTGGTGGCTCAGAGGTTAAAGTGTCTGCCTNTATCTTGTAATTTGAGCTGGTGGCTAACAGGTTAAAGCATCTGCTATATCTTGTATTGATAGATACATGCATTGATAGGACAAATCTGATTGAGTTACTAAATATTACAGCTATAAACATATATTAGGACCTTCCCTGGTGGCTCAGAGGTTAAAGTGTCTGCCTCCAATGCGGGAGACCCAGGTTCGATCCCTGGGTTGGGAAGATCCCCTGGAGAAGGAAATGGCAATCCACTCCAGTATTCTTGCCTGGAGAATCCTGTGGACAGAGAACCCTAGTAGGTTACAGTCCATGGGGTCGCAAAGAGTCGGACACGACTTAGCGACTTCACCTTCAAACATATATCAAGCAGTATTTATTGAGAACTTCATATTAGCCAGACAGTATTCTAAGCACATTATATGAACTAACATATTTAATTCTTCTCTCACTTATATAAAATGGGTACTATTATCATTCTTCCTTTACTTATCTGGGAACTAAAGCATAGAGAATTTAATTAGCCTCCCAAAGTTATATAATTTAATGTCAAAGCTACAGTTTTAACGTAATAAATCCAGCTTCAAACTCATGATAACTACTACAATCTATTGCTTAATGTGCTCTAAAATATGTACTATTTTTAATAAAAGGCCTTACCCAGGAAAGAAGTATGAACCAGTCACTGTTCCTGAAAAGAAATCAAACACACACATATGTGTGCATGTTCACCCCCCCATACATATATATACCATTAGTGCTTAGCTGTCATCAGTTCAGTTCAGTTCAGTCGATCAGTCGTGTCCAACTCTTTGCGACCCCATGAATCGGAGCATGCCAGGCCTCCCTGTCCATCACCAACTCCTAGAGTCTACCCAGATTCATGTCCATCAAGTCAGTGATGCCATCCAGCCATCTTATCCTCTGTCGTCCCCTTCTCTGCTTGCCCCCAATCCTTCCCAGCATCAGGGTCTTTTCCAGTGATTCAGCTTTTTGCATGAGGTGGCCAAAGTATTGGAGTTTGAGCTTCAGCATCAGTCCTTCCAATGAACACCCAGGACTGGTCTCCTTTACGATGGACTGGTTGGATGTCCTTGCAGTCCAAGGGACTCTCAAGAGTCTTCTCCAACACCACAGTTCAAAAGCATCAATTCTTCAGTGCTCAGCTTTCTCCATAGTCCAACACTCACATCCAAACATGACCACAGGAAAAACCATAGCCTTGACTAGATGGACCTTTGTTGGCAAAGTAACGTCTCTACTTTTTAATATGCTATCTAGGTTGGTCATAACTTGAGACATGGCATGAAGTTTATTAAATTATATGATATTGATTTTCTACCTAAGGATAAGTTTTCAGAAAAAAAATCATTCAACTGTGAAATGTTTTTTCTTAAAAAATAATGAAATCAGATTTTGTTATTCTTTTTAACATTTTAGAATTTATAGGGAAACAATTATCCATAGAAATACTTCAGTAAAGATGAACTTATAGGTAATAATGGGGAATAATATACCAGTTTCTTTATGTGTATGGAAATAAAAAGAAATAGATATCAGTTGATGGGCAGACTAGCAAAGTGAGGCTCATGAATTTGAAACTAAATATATCACATGGGAATTTGAAATACTTATAAATGAGAAAATGTATCATGTCAATCTTTTTAAAATCAAACTTGAGTAACACAATATATTAAAATTTCTAATGTTTTATGTAATGAGATTTTAGGTAGCATAAATCTCTATAAGGCTTTTGATAACAGTTATAGAAAACAAAGTGGGTCTTTATTTGTGCCACTCTATGGTAAGTTTGTTTTATTTGTGGTCAGTTTATTCTTATTTTCTATTTTATTTTGCATATTCTGCCACGTCATGCTGAAAACATATTGGTAATTTTGCCTCCATGAATAATGTGTTAGACATAAGCTTAAATTGATTTATTTTCTCTTTATTAACAAGTCATTCTGTGTAATACAATTTGAATTTCTGTGTAATACATTTTGATTAATTTATAAAAATTGTATTTCCCAAGTCACTGGAGAATAACCATTACTCTAACATTTGTTAGTATGAAAAATTGCATTAATTGATACCAGTTTCTGTGAAATTAGGTATTTGTAATACTTTGTCACATATGTTGCAGCAAGATATGTAAATCATATTTATTTGTAACTAGACTTACAAATGGTAAAAGCAAAAATATGTTTTTTTTAATGCATATGGGCTTATTTCCATATATAAATATATTGAGAGTTTTGACTTGAAAAGGCTTTCATCTTTCCAAAACTGTTAGTACTCATGACTATTAGTACTATCAACCTTATGAAAATAAACATTTGGAGCTGTTTCTTGGACATGTTAGTTCGTTCAGGAAGTAATATTATGAAAATAATATAATTCTACAAAAATATTTCCATATGTAAAGAGAAAAACATACTTCAAAAGTATTATACAAGAGGATATGGTTATGAGCTAATATGAAAAGAAGAATATAAATGGCTATGGGTTTGAAGTTAACAGTATAGTAATGTTACATGAAAGATTTATAAGTCTTCTACCAATATGAACATCTTACTAAATATACTATTCTAATATTATTTACTGATTTAACATTGAGTTTCTTATTTCATAGTAATTGGTTTTGCTTCAGTTTCAGAATTATGCCCACCCAAGTTCTGGCAACATGCTACATCNTTGAAGTTAACAGTATAGTAATGTTACATGAAAGATTTATAAGTCTTCTACCAATATGAACATCTTACTAAATATACTATTCTAATATTATTTACTGATTTAACATTGAGTTTCTTATTTCATAGTAATTGGTTTTGCTTCAGTTTCAGAATTATGCCCACCCAAGTTCTGGCAACATGCTACATCCTTGAGCATTTCTGTTGTATATTAATATATATATATACATAAATATACATGATTCTTATATATTTCAATGCTTCTCATTTTGTTTAGATACTATTTTTAAAAATCTTATTTCTCTCCCCAAACCATAACTTTTTGTCTCTCCATTAAAACATAGAGTAAAAATACTTATAATCAGTTTCATCATTTATAATCTTCTAGACAGGGTGAGTTATTTCTCTGACAGTATTTTAGTAATTATGTTCACAAATATGCACAGCTTTTTCACAAATTAGTCTCTGCAAATTTGCTGCAATAAAAGATCTTTTACTTTTGCAAGGATTTCAAGTAGGTCATTTTTGCCTAAGGAGATAGGATTCTGAATTACTTTCCAGTTTGGATCTAAAAAAAAAAATAAAAATAGTGGGATCTTCCTAATAACTTTACATTCAATTATTTCTTCCAATAGCATTTCCCTACTGTGACATTAAAAGAAAACACTGCAGCTATAACAACAATAATTATATAAAATATTTTAATGAAAGTCATAGAAAGTATAAATTAATAAAAGAAGCACAAGTCCACATGGATATTAGAATGGACTATGATCCTTATTCTGCAAACTAATGGAAAGAAAAATGTGTCTTAGTGTAAGTTATGAGGTATATAACATATATCTCAAATGTTACATTATTGTATGTAAATAAAAGATGGTTTTCCTATATGATATAATTGGATCTATATCTTATAGCTATAATTGCATTATAATAGACTGTCAGCAACAAATGACCAAAAAGGAGCTGCAATATAACTCATATCTTCCAGAATCCTTTAGTCTGTTGTACCGCAGTTCTTGTAGGAACCAATTGAAGAATATGTTGCTTTGATGGTTGTGGCATGAACTCCGTGTACCCTTAGTTGTGAGACTATTATGTCAGCAGTTGGCATGTACACAAATATAAATAAATAATATAACTTATGAGACACAAGTGTATAGAGCATTTATTTTATGTATTTCTTGGATGTTGATTGATTATAGGGGGAAAAAAATGTGTCTGCCCTGGAATCACGTTGTTATATCATTATCAAAATTTAATGTTTACTTTTTCTTTCATTTATTAATAAGTAGAGGGATATGTTTCTCATCCATTTCTTTGATTGTTTTATTTTAAAATATATTTATTTGCTTTAGGATGATGGAGAAGGCATTTATTTTATTTTACTATTTATGATACTGATACTCAAACATATAAAATGATTAATCCAGAGTTAAATATGATCCTGTGCCTTGAAGTTTAGATATATATTAATCTGTTTTCATAACTAGTTTATTTGGAAAGCAGATTGACTTGTCTTTAGTTTTATTGATAAAAGTATATCTTTTGTTTATTAACAAAATGGAAAAAAAACAGTTTAAATTCTTAGACTTCTGAATTCAAAAATAAAATTTCCTAATATAAGTGGAAACAAGTTGGAAATGAGATATTCAGCAATGGTATAGAGACATTTTAAGAAAATATGTCTCTGAAGCTCCAAAATCATATTAATAGCTTTAAAAAGACATTTAGAAACCACCCCCTTAGTCTCAGATATGTATGCCCCCTCTTGTAGGTTCAATGCATTGATTGTTTTGCTTTGAGATAGTTGAAGCAGACTCTGGTTTCAAATCCAAGCCATGTGTCCCAGTACACATAGATTTCTGAGCAAGTTAGAATTAAAATACTTGCCTTGAAGGGCCATAATGAGAATAGAAAGCTTGTATTTTTTTTTTCCACATGTGTAATAGCATGTTGCCAAAGTGATTGTTATTATGACTAGAAAAATGTTTTCTATATTATCTTCTATTGTTGAATAAGAGGTGTTAGTCTGGATTTTGATGTTTGTTTTCTTATGAAAGTCAAAGTTTTTAAATAATTCTTGTCTCCCTCTATCATCAAGTTCATATTCCAAAGATATATAATAGGATGTGTTTACATTTGTAGATGTTTTTCTTGCTGTAGTTTTTAAAAATGTTATGGTCACTATATAAAGAGTTCTGGTTCTGGGAAAATCCTTAAAGCACATGAAGTTTATATTTAAAGCCAGAAAGATTTTTAGGGGTGGATGTGTTGCAGACTTTTACTTCTTTATGTTCTGGGACCTTATATCTCATTGTTTTAGTATGTTTAGTCTTCTCTTCCCTACCCCACTCCTTGCTTTATAGTCCTATATAAGAATACCATTACTTTCTTACTTTAAAATTACCTCTGAAACTAAGAATTGTTCTAATTTCAGGTGAAGCACATGCCTCATAATGAAGGAAGAATGCTAACCAAAGTTTTATCTGTCTGGAAAGGAAAAAGAGAAATACATGCTGAGGAGATAATCCAAACTAGCCACCCCTGTTCCAAAGACAAATTTAAATTTATGTGGACTATCACAAAATGATTTATCTTTTGTGGCTCAGCTGGTAAAGAACCTGCCTGCAATGCAGGAGACTTAGGTTCCATTCCTGGGTTGGGAAGATCCCCTGGAGAAGGGAACGGCTACCCACTCCAGTATTCTGGCCTGGAGAATTCCATGTACTGTATATCTATGGGATTACAGAGTCTGACAAGACTGAGCGACTTTCACTTTACTAGATTAATAACAGGCATAATACTGTAAAATACGTTACAGATATAAGCAAAGCTATTATTTCTTGNGGGTTGGGAAGATCCCCTGGAGAAGGGAACGGCTACCCACTCCAGTATTCTGGCCTGGAGAATTCCATGTACTGTATATCTATGGGATTACAGAGTCTGACAAGACTGAGCGACTTTCACTTTACTAGATTAATAACAGGCATAATACTGTAAAATACGTTACAGATATAAGCAAAGCTATTATTTCTTGAAAGTGTTTGTTTCTCTATTATGAGTTCACCTACATACTTATAAGAGGCTGTATTTTGCATTATGAAAATGTCACTTGTCTGAAAAGAAATGTTGCTTCTGAATTTCTCCACAAGTCACTCCTTTAGTCTTGGCATTGAATAATCAAGCTTTGTAGATTTTTTTCTCCCCTGTTTAAATATTATATTTCAAGCAGTAATCTTTGTAAATTTTTAAAGGAAGTCTTATACTTGTGAATTTTGTCTCACCAGTGTCATTTTATTCTGTCAATATTGTTGGAAACATCTTGATAGACTACATAAGGAATAGTCACCCACACACTGTTTACATTAGTGATAAACAGAGATAGAATTTTAGGAGGGAGTATAGGCAATACCATCTTTCCAGAATCTTCCTCTTAATGAAGTAACTAGCACAATGGAGAGTCAGCTGTATTTTTAAACCCAATAGGCAAAAGTGTGGAGTAGAAACAATTAAGTGTCAGAAGGAAGGGTCTGAATATAAAGTTTGCTAAAACTGAGCATGATAAGTTCTCCTCTAAGGAAATGCCTCTTGGGCAATCCAGTCTAGGAACTTAGAAAACTAGGACTCTTTCCAAATTCACATTGCCACACAGTTTCTTTTATAGCTGGACACTTTGTGGGCTAAGGCCACAAAGCCTAAATAGAATTTATAATATGATACTTAATATCTTTGAATTCTGAAGACCCTCCTCCGGAAGACTAAAACCAGAATTATTTAAGTAAGCTCTTTTACATATGCACATAGGTTTGGGAATAAAGTAGTTATCTCTGCATTGAGATATTTCCAGAAGGAAAAATTGAACAAGAAAGAAGCAGCTATTTAAACTTACTCCCACTTCTCTGATCCCTACCCTTCTTTCCTGACATCTGGCCTTTGGTTAATAGCACCAATGGCTAAAAATGATTCTGATCTCAGGGAGGCTCATGGCTACAAATAAGGGAAGAACACTCACCACTGCAAATCTGTATATTCTTGACAGAAAATGAGGGATAGACGGTGGGGTGAGTGTGTGTGCTGGTTACTTCAGTCATGTCTGACTCTTTGCAAGCCCATAGACTATAGCCCGCCAGGCTCCTCTCTGTTCATGGGATTCTCCAAGCAAGAGTCCTGGAGTGGGTTGCATGCCTTTCTCCAGGCAAATCTTCCCAACCCAAGGATCTAACCCATGTCTCTCTCTTGTTGTTGGCAAGCAGCTTCTTTACCACTAGTGCTGCCTGGGAAGCGCCACCTGGGAAAATCCTGGAGAGATAATCACTGTATATCACCTACTCCAAGCACAGTTTAATATTTTATGTGGAATATCATGAAGCAGTTTCCCCTTTACTGAAAATAACGATGCAAATCACAAAGACGTGGAATCTCAGAATCTTTCAGGCCTCCACTTTACCACCTCCCCTACAAAATTTAAACTAAAGATCAACCTTGTTCCCACAGGCAGCACTTCAGTTCTCAAAGAAAAGCATATCTCTGTTTCAGTCTCATAGCACCGGATGCTCTATGATCCGATTGAAAATCCTGCTTTTCAAGAAGAGATTTGGGAAATTAGTTGAACTTGAATTCAGATTTTAGTTTCGTTACATGTTTTACATGGACGGAGGAGCCTGGTGGGCTACAGTCCACGGGGTCGCAAAGAGTCGGACATGACTTCACTTTCACATGTTTTACATAAGCCTTTGTGAATTTGTCCTCACTTTTCATCACTGATCTGAGGAGACTAATAAGGAAGCCCTGGGCTGGAACTTATTGGAATGTGTGCTGCTGCTTCTGACCTGAGACCAGCTGCCTCCTTTTTCTTTCACCTTCCCTCCACTCCAGGTTGCTGAGGTCAGACTAATGAAAGAAACTGGATGTGGGAAGCACTGGTCAGGCTTCATACTAACCACAATCTGTAAAATTACCTAAAAAATTTAAAATCAGTGGTCTTTTTTCCTCTGAAATGAAATGTTGTTCATAAAAGGTAAAAAGAAATGTTGTCACATAAATTGAAATAACTAGTGAATTCCATGCTGAAAAAGTTTAAATATTTAATATTTTTATTATGAATAGAAACAAACTTTTAAAACAATGTAAAATTTCAAATAATCCCTTCTTCCCCATACTTTAGTTTAAATTGCAGTTTTAAATTTGATAAAATTCTGTATGTTCTACCATAAAGATAATTTCTGCAATTTTTATAGCATCCTGATTTCTATTATTAACATATACTAAATGAACCATTGTTAGTAAATGGTATAATTCATTTGTAACAGGAAAAAATACATATGCATATATGTATGTGTGTATATACATATATATATTTATATTTATATAGTTCTTGTTCATTTACCCATTCATGTCTGACTCTTTGTGACCCATAGACCGCAGTGCGCCAGGCCTCCCTGTCCCTCACCATTTCCCGGAGTTTGCCCAAGTTCATGTTCATTGCATCAGTGATGGCTTCTGGCCATCTCATCACCTGATGCTCTTTTCTCCTTCTGCCCTCGATCTTTCCCAGTATCAAGGACTTCTCCAGTGAGTCGTCTGGTCATATCAGATGACCAAAATCCTGGAGCTTCAGCTTTAGCATTAGTCCTTCCTGTGAATATTCAGGGTTTATCTCCCTTAAGATTGACTACTTTGATTTCCTTACTGTCTAAAGGTCTTTCAGGAGTCTTCTCCAGCACCAAAGTTCAAAGGCATCAATTCTTTGGCATTCTGCCTTCTTTACGGTCCAGTTGTCACAACCATACATTACCACTGGGAAGACCATAGACTTGACCGTATGGACCTTTGTTGGCAGAGTAATGTCTCTGGTTTTCAACAACTGTCTAAGTTTGTTAAGCTTTCCTGCCAAGAAGCAATCATCTTTTGATTTTATGGCTGCAGTCAGTGTTTGCAGTGATTTGGAGCCCAAGAAGAGGAAATCTGTCACTGCTTTCACCTTTTCCCCTTCTATTTCCCATGCAGTAATGGGGCTGGATGCCATAATCTTAGGGTTTATATATATATACATATGTGTATATATATAGTTTTAAGCTGGCTCTTTCACTCTCCTCCTTCACCCTCATCAAGAGGCTCTTTAGTTCCTCTCTGCTTTCTGCCATTAGAGTGGTATCAGCCACATATTTGAGGTTGTTGATGTTTCTCCCACCTATCTTGATTCCAGCTTGTAATTCATCCAGCCCAGCATTTCTCATGATGTGTTCAGCATATAGGTTAAACACACAGGGTGACAGAAGATAGCCCTGTTATACTCCTTTCTCAATTTTGAATCAATCAATTGTTTCATACAGTGTTCTAACTTTTGCTTCTTGATCCTCATACAGATTTCTCAGGAGACAGGTAAGATGGTCTGATATTCCCATCTCTCTAAGAGCTTTCCACAGTTTGTCATGATCAACACAGTTAAAGGCATTAGTGTAGTCACTGAAACAAGACAGATGTTTTTCCAAAATTCCCTTGCTTTTTCTATAATCCAGCAAATGTTGGAAATTTGATCTCTAGTTCCTCTTTCTTTTCTAAACCAAGCTTGTACATCTGGAATTTCTTGGTTCGCATAATGCTGAAGCCTAGCATGCAAGATTTTAAGCATGACCTTACTAGCATCAGAGATGAATGCAATTGTTCAATGGTTAGCAGATTCTTTGGTTCTACCATTCTTGAGAAGTGGGATGAGGACTGACCTTTTCCAGTCCTGTGGCCACTGCTGGGTCTTCCAAATTTCCTGACATAATGAGTGGAAACCCTTGATAGCATCCTCGTTTAGGATTTTGAATAGCTCTGCTGGAATTTCATTGCATCCACTAGCTTTATTAACAGCAGTGCTTCTTAGGGGCCACTTGACTTTGCACTCCAGAATGTCTGGCTTTGGGTGACTAACTACACCATCGTAGTAATCCGGTTCATTAAGATCTTTTTTATACAGTTCTTCCATGTATTCTTTTTATCTCTTCTTGCTCTCTTTAGCATCTATTAGGTCATTACCATTTTTATCCTTTATTGTGCACATCTTTAGGTGGAATGCTCTCTTGATATATCATTTTAGTGAAGAGATCTCTAGTTTTTCCCTTTTGTTGTTTTCTTCTATTTTTAAACACTGTACATTGAAGAAGACCTTCTTGTCTCTTCTAGATATTCTTTGAAACTCTGCATTTAATTGGATGCACCTTTCCCTATCTCCCTTGCTTTTCTCTTCTCTTCATTCTTCTGCTATTCATAAAGCCTCCTCAGATAACCACCTTGCCTTCTTGCTTCTCTTTTTCTTTGCGATGGTTTTGTTTGCTGCCTCTTGTACAATATTACAGACCTCTGTTGATAGTTCTTCAAGCACACTGTCACCGAGATCTAGTCTCTTGAATCTATTTGTTACCTCTACTAAAAATTCATATGGGATTTGATTTAAGCTGTATCTGTCTGGCCTAGTGTTTTTACCAGTGTTTTTTTTTTTTTTCTTTAGCCTGAATTTTGCTATGAGAAGCTGGATGATTTGAGCCATAGTCAGCTCCAGGTCTTGTTTTTACTGAATGTATACAGCTTCTCCATCTTAGGCTACAAAGAATGTAGTTGATTTGATTTCAATATTGACCCTTAGGTGATGTCCATGTGTAAAGTTGACTCATGTTGTTGAAACAGAGTATTTGTTATGACTAGTACATTCTTTTGGCAGAATTTGGTTAGCCTTTGCCCTGCTTCATTTTGTGTTCCAAGGCCAAACTTGCCTATTACTCCGTGTATATCTTTTTTTTTTCCATGTATACCTTGACTTCCTAGTTTTGCATTCCAATCCCCAATGATGAATAGAACATATTTTTTAGGTGTTAGTTATAGGCGGTCTTCTAGGTCTTCATAGAACCGATCAGCTTCAGCTCTTTCAGCACTGACGGTAGCGGCATAGACTTGGATTACTGTGATATTGAATGATTTGCCTTGGAAACGAACAGAAATCATTCTGTCGTTTTTGAGGTTCCACCCAAGTGCTGTATTTCAGACTCTTTTGTTGATTATGAGGGCTACTCCATTCTTTCTGTGGGATTTTTGCCCACTGTAGTAGATATAATGGTCATCTGAATTAAATTCTCCCATTCCCATCCACTTTAGTTCCCTGATTCCTAGGATATCGATGTTTATTCTTATTGTCTCCTGCTTGACTATGTCCAATTTTCCTTGATTCATGGACCTGGTATGCCAGATTCCTAAACAATATTGTTCTTTGCAGCATCATATTTTACTTTCTTCCCCAGACAGCTCATCAACTGAACTTCATATCTGCTTTGGCCCAGACACTTCATTCATTCTGGGGCTATTGGTGATTCTCCTCCACTTTTCCACAGTAGCATATTAGACACCTTCAGACCTGGGGGACTCATCTTTTGGTGTCACATCTTTTTGGCCTTTTATACAGTTCGTGGGATTCCCACGGCAAATATACTGGGGTGGTTTGCTATTGCCTTCTCCAGTGGATGCCATTTTGTCTGAACTCTCTGTTATGACCCGTCCTTCTTGTGTGGCCCTGCATGGCATGGCTCATAGCTTCATAACTTATGCAAGCCCCTTTGCCAAGGCAAGGCAATGTATATACTCTGCTTTTAGCAGCAAAAAAGACATGAAATCATTGTCCATTCCAGTTTGAATAGAAAAAAATAGTATATAATAAACACATGAAGTCTATTTATCTACCAAAAATTAAGAAACTTGGTCATTATAGGAAAAAAAATACTGTGCATTAAAATACAAATAAAAAGCTAACTCTTCTTTTTTTTTTTTTAAATGTCTAAATTTATCTCACTGTGAAAAGACAGGAAAGGAGACAGTCAGGTATTAGAGAAAGAAGAGAGGTTTTTTTATCTAAAGCCTCCGCCTTCAAGAATGTAACTATTAGCTACTTCTGATTCCTCTGCCTTGTTACCTGGATATAGTTTCCAAGCCAGAAATGGGGAAAGATAATGAAGGATTCTTCACCATAAGGACAGGATAGAAAAAGGAAACATGTACAGGGAAAAACCAAAGAGAGACAGCTTCCTGATTTTTCCTGTATTGTGCCCATCTTTGCCTGAAATGTTTCCTTAATATCTCCAGTCTTTGGAACTCTGCGTTCAGATGGGTATATCTTTCTTCTTCTCCTTTGCCTTTCACTTCTATTTTTTTCTGATTTAATTTTTAGGCCTCCTCATCAACCATTTTATCTTTTTGCATTTTTCTTGAGATATGGTTTTGATCAACAGCCATCTGTTTAATGTTATGATCCTCTGTCCATAGTTCTTCAGACACTCTGTCTATCAGATCTAATCCCTTGAATCTATTTGTCACTTTTACTATATAATTTAAAGGATTTGATTTAGGTCATAACTGAATGGCTTAGTAGTTTTCCCTACTTTCTTCAGTTTAAGTCTGAATGTTGTTATAAGGAGTTCATGATCAGAACCACAATCAGCTCCTGGTCTTGTTTTTGCTTTCTGTATAGAACTTCTCCATCTTTGGCTTTAAGAAATATAATCAAGTTTGATATTTTTACTGACCATCTGGTGATGTCCATGAGTAAAGTTGTCTCTTGTATTGTTGAAAAAGGGAGTTTGCTATGGCCAATATATTCTCTTGGCAAAACACTGTCAGTTTTTGCCCTGCTTCATTTTGTACTCCAAGGCCAAACTTGCCTGTTATTCCAGGTATCTCTTGACTTTCTACTTTTGAATTCCAGCCCCCATGATGAAAAGGATATATGGGTGCATATGTCTTTCTGAACTATAGTTTTGTCTCAGTGTATTCCCAGGAGCGGGATAGCTGGATCAAAATGGTAATTCTATTTTTAGTTTTCTGTGGAAACTCCATATTGTTATGCATTGTGGCTGTGGCAGCTTACATATCCACCAACACTGTACAAGCATTCCCTTTTTTCCGTATCATCTGCCTATTTTTTATATATAGATGTTTTAATGATGGCCTTTCTGACCAGTGTAGGTGTATTGTAGTTTTGATCTGCATTTTTCTAATAATTACTAGTGTTAAACATCTTTTTCTGTGCCTACTGACCATCTGTATGTCTGTGGATAAATGTCTGTTAAGGTCTTTTGCCCATTTTTCAGTTTTTTTTTTTTTTCGTTGTTGTTGAATTGTATCAGCTATTTGTTTATTTTGGAGAATAAACCCTGTCTGTTGCATACTTTACAAATATTGATATTTTCTCCTACTCAGTAGATTATCATTTTGGTTTCTTCTGGTTTTATTTGCTAGGCAAAAGTTTGTAAGTTTGGATTATGTCCCATTTTTTTATTTTTATTTTTATTGACTTGGAAGACAAAAAAAATTAAAAGTGCAGTTTATATCAGAGAACGTTTTGACTATGTTGTCTTCTAGGAATTTTATGTTGTCATGTCTTATATTTAAGTATTGAGACATTTTAGTTCCTTGTATCACCTCAACAGAACTTTTCCCAGGCTCTCCTCTTACCTTTTGTGCTTTGACTATGATCCTTTTTGGCAAAATGCTTTGGTTGATAAAATGTAATTTAGAACACAGGATCCACTGGAGTGGATAGGGGGAAAAAAAAGAAAGAAACTAACTTAGTAACTTAAAGAATTTGTATCATTAAAAAGTGATTTTTTTTTCAATTTTTGTGTATATTCATTGAGTAAATAAAATTGTTAATTTTATTTTGTTAGAGAGACACCTTGATGTTTCATCAATTCAGTTCAGTTCAGTAACTCAATCATGTCAGCTCTGCGACCCCACAGACTGCAGCACGACAGCCTTTCTTGTCCATCATCAACCCACAGAGTTTGATCAAACTCATGTCCATCGAGTTGGTGATGCCATCCACCCATCTCATCCACTGTCATCCCCTTTTCCTCGTGCCTTTAGTGTTTCCCAGCATCAGGGTCTTTTCCAATGAGTTGGCTCTTCATATCAAGTGGCCAAAGTGTTGGAACTTCAGCTTCAGCATCAGTACTTCCTATGGATATTCAGGGTTGATTTCCTTTAGGATTTACTGGTGGTCTGGTATTCCCATCTCTATAAGAATTTTCCACAGTTTGTTGTGATCCACATAGTCAAAGGCTTTTGCACAGTCACTAAAGCACAAGTAGATGTTTTTCTGGAACTCTCTGGCTTTATCAATGATCCAACGGATATTGGCTATTTTATCTCTGCTTCCTCTACCTTTTCTAAATCCAGATTGATCATCTGGAGGTTCACAGTTAATGTACTGTTGAAGGGTAGCTTGGAGAATTTTGATCATTACTTTGCTATCTTGTGAAATGAGTACAATTGTGTGATAGCTTGAACATTCTTTGACATTGCCTTTCTTTGGAATTGGAATGAAAACTGAACTTTTTCAGTCCTGTGGCCACCACTGTGTTTTCCAGATTTGCTGGCGTACTTAGTACAACACTTTCAGAGCATCATCTTTTAGGAAATGAAATAGCTCAACTGGAATTCCATCACCTCCACTAGCTTTGTTTAGTGATGCTTCCTAAGGCCCACTTGACTTAACATTCTAGGATTTATGGCTCCAGGTGAGTGATCACACCATCATGGTTATCTGGGTCATGAAGATCTTTTTTGTATAGTTCTTCTGTGTGTTCTTGCCACCTCTTCTGAATATCTTCTGCTTCTGTTATGTCCATACCATTTCTTTCCTTTATTTTGCCTATATTTGTAGGAAATATTCCCTTGGTATCTCTAAATTTCTTGAAAAGATCTCTAGTCTTTCCTATTCTATTGTTTCCTCTCTTATTTTTGCATTGATTACTTAGGAAGGCTTTCTTACCTCTCCTTGCTATTCTTTCTGACTCTTTGGAACCTATAGGGATATGATTGTATTATGGGTAGTTCAAGATCCTTAATTTCAAACTAAATGCATAAAAAAACCCAAAAAGCCTGCTCTTTTATTTTGTCAATAAAATTACTTTCATACAAGAAGTGCAAGTTTTACTTTTCAAACATTTAACAAATAACCAGGGTTTCTATATTGCAGTCGAACTTTATAGAAAGCTTATATATATATGAAATGAGTATTGAAAGCTGAGGCTGAGCAAGTCCAGGCTTGATGGCATAGATATATTAAATTAACCATAGAAATAAGCTATTCCTAAAGATTCTCCCACTTAATGCTACTATGCCAGGAATCTTGATAAGTGCTAGGCATTTAAGCATGACTAAAATCGTCCTTCATTATAAGGAGATTTAATGGAGAAGATTATATAAGCAATTACATTGAAAAAAAATTGTAGTAGATGCAGTAAGAATGATGTGGATAATTGATACATTATCCATTTATTATCGTTGCAGACACATGTTTGCTATTGAGAATTGTTATGAAACATCAAGGTGTCTCCCTCACAAAATAAAATTAACAATTTTATTTAGTCAATGGATATACACAAGAACTGAAAAAGATTATTTTTTAATGATACAAATACTTTAAGAACTAAACAAAAGAACTCCTGTAGTAGACTGGGAAGCCTAAAGTGTGAAATCTTAGCTAAATCTTAAAGTGTATATGAAAAAATCATCAGAAGAACATTCAGGGTTAAGGAGTGTTATGGGATTGCATAGATGGGAAGGGAAGTAAAAACTAATGCAGTTCAGTGACACTGAAATTCAGTCTAGGAAAAGATGAGGTATATAGACACAAAATAATGGCCTTGACTATCATGTTCAGAATATTGGATTTTATAATGGCTGCAGTAATTTGCTAGGACTACCATAAGAAAATGCCTCAAACTGTGTGCCTTAAACAAAAAGACATTTAACTCTGAACAGTTCTGGAAGCTAGTTGTTTGAGATCAAGTTGTCGGGAGGTTTGCTTTCTCCTGAGGCCTCTCCCCTTGACTTGCACATGGCTTCTGTGTGCTCCCACAGTCTTTTTTTCTGTGCATATGCATCCCTAGTCTCTTCCTCTTCCTATAAGTACTTCATTCCTATTGAATTATTGAATTGAATAATGGAAGCCTGAGAGCAAGTTAGAATTCCTATTGAATTATTGCCTCATTTCACTTTAGTTCTTTAAAGTCCCTATTTCCAAATATGGAGTTTAGGGCCTCAACATACGATTTGGAGGGACACAGGTTTGTCTATAATGATAAACATGAAGAGAGTCGACTGAAAGACTTGAAGAAGCACATTCCTACATTTGTAAAATTTGTGTCTAGATACATAATGAAGATAGATTTGAAGGTAAAAAATAATGGAGGCCTGAGGACAAGTTTGAAACATAAAACAAGCTGTCTGTTATGAGAAACCTAATCTAGAGCAGGTGTAGCATGAACAGACTATGGCAGACTGAATTGAGAGGAATGTATCATTAATTGGATGCAGATGAGAAGGGAATTTAAAATTAAAGTCCCAACTTCTGTCTTACAAAAACAGTGGTTTTACCTTAAGAATACAGGTTAACATAGAAAGAGAATTAAAAAATGGCCTTCAAAGCTGGACCAGCCTGCCTCCATTACCCGCCTCCCACACTTGCCTACACAGCTTTGCTTCTTTGATCTTGCCTCTTTGTACTCCCAGTCTTGCTCCTTCTAATCCAGCCATGATTGTGCCCTTGAACAAGACCGACAAAAATACTATTAATTCTTCAATTAATCAAGTTAACAGCATAAGTGTTGTTTTTGTTACCTTAATGTGGAATGCTGTAAACAGTTTCAAAGGTATATACAGAAAAACCTCCTAAGTACAGTCAACATTATAGGTAAACCAAGGAAAAAAAAAAATCCCAAAACAATCAAACAAAAACTGAGGCAATATTAGAAATGCAAAAGGAAAAGAAAACCAGCAATTTGCAGACTCATTCAATCAATATTTGTTTATTTATGTATTGAATTATAAAGACAAACTGTTAGCTTTAGGGTGGTAATGATGGCAGAAAGCGAAGAGGAACTAAAAAGCCTCTTGATAAAAGTGAAAGAGGAGAGTGAAAAAGTTGGCTTAAAGCTCAACATTCAGAAAACTAAGATCATGGCATCCGGTCGCATCATTTCATAGGAAATAGATGGGGAAACAGTATCAGACTTTATTTTTGGGGGCTCCAAAATCACTGCAGATGGTGACTGCAGCCATGAAATTAAAAGACGCTTACTCCTTGGAAGAAAAGTTATGACCAACCTAGATAGCATATTCAAAAGCAGAGACATTACTTTGCTGACTAAGGTCCGTCTAGTCAAGACTATGTTTTTTTCCAGTAGTCATGTATAGATGTGAGAGTTGGACTGTGAAGAA
>SJYX01013371.1:154124-177269 GCA_006410675.1 Oreotragus oreotragus
AGCCCAAAAGTAAATTATAGGAGCACAAACACTATTTAAGGTCATTTCTATAAAATGAAAAAAGTGAAGTCAAATTATATGTCTATAGATAGATTCACACTTGCAAAACTATGAAGAAAAACAAGAGAATCATTAAAGCTTAATCCAGTGAAGCTGTCACATCAGGGTCCAAGGACCATATGACCAGTTGGAAGCACTTAGAGGATTTCACATTCTCCAAAGGTAATATTTTATATCTAAAGCTAGGCAATGGGTCTGTATGTGTTCTTTGTATTTTTTATCATTACATTTTAGTTTAGAGCCTTTTTATAGTTGCTGTATCTCGAAATCTTTAAAGATTATCTGAGGAGTGCCTAAAAACCCAAATATCATTTTTGTGGTATATCAGTAGTTTACTGCTTCCATCCTCTTGTCCTGGTTAGCTGGCATCACCAGCTCATTGGACATGAACTTGAGCAAACTCTGGAAGATAATGAAGGACAAGGAAGCATGGCGTGCTGCAGTCCATGGGATCGCCAAGAGTCAGACACGACTTATTGACTGAACAACGGCACTGCTTTCATGAATGTGTTATATGTGATATTTTAAAATTTTAATACTGCATTATAAACTTTTGCATAATCTAAAAAAGAATTCTACATTATAAATATCCCATGAAGAGCTTTTCCCGAAAGCAAGTTTACCACGGGTTAGAATTAGGGGTCTCCTGAGGACATAAAAACAGTTGTCAAAGAAGAAACAGGAATGAAGGAAGCCAAGGGCTGTGAAATGACATTAAACTATGATCGAAAATGAACCCTGTTTCACAGTTTTCTTAACTGCCCATAAGTGGGTACATTTTTTTGTCTATGATTTTTTTTTTAGAGCTGAAAAGAATCATCTGAATAATCCTACCATGGACTGGGGTTGCAAAACAATTCATAAAGAGACTTTAGAGCCTCATCTGCTTTTGGAAATTAGATGTGTCTAAAAACAGAGGAATACCAAACCACTCTTGAAGATGCACGCTGCTCTGTTTCTCTGCATAAATATCTGCATTGCCTTGTTTGCGAACAAGAGTCTGCAGAGATATGAGGGTTATGGACTGTTCCTGCACAGCATGGTATAAATTCTTCCTTTCATCCACTCTAAAGAGTATTCAGGGACTAAGGCAAGCACATAAAAACAAATGCAGACTGCTCAGTGGATCTTTATTTATTCACTCAAAAGAAAATGGGACACTCTGGTACAGGAGCTTCTATAGTGTAATTCAGGACAAATTTTGGAAAGTCAGGGCCAAAAAATTTGCTAGCAAGAATTTGAAAGTCGCGAGGGGAAATCTCTCCCTCACTTTGAGGAGGATGTGCTATTCCTTTCCAGAAAAAGAGATGCTCTCCAAAAAGAAAAGACAGTGGCAGGGAAGAAGAGACAGGAGACAAGTTCTGGAAAGGTGGTTTCAGAGTCTTTAGGGCAAATCCGTCTCTAGCCTTGCTTATTACCACGGGAGAAGTTGTTTGCATTTGTCTTTGTAAAGTAAGAAAGAAAATGAAATTCAGTTCCAGTTCCAAGGGCTGTCTCTTATACACATCTAGATGTGTATAAGAGACAGGTCCCACATAAAGTAACCGCAAGAGCATGAATGGAAGCTGATATCTGCTTCAAGAAAGAAAAGGGAGAAGAGGAAATCTTAAAGCTTATTTAAATCTCAAGAGGGTTAATTTATTTCTGTTTTTATTTTCATCATCCCAAATCATTGTATAGGAAATATATGTACAATTTAGGCCAATTATTACCCTCAATGGGCTGAAATAATTTTAAAAAAAATGTTGAAGAAGCAGATTATCCCTTAAATTATCATATTTTTCTGACTTACCATGGCCCTTAAGACTCAATATTATATGGACTCCTGTCTCACTTTATCTCCTAACCATGATCCCTATTCTTCCCATATTCCCTTCAAATGTTATGATCCTAGATTTGCCCCTTTAACATTTTCTTTGTGTTGATCTGGGGAAGCTTTGAAGCTGGCTTAAATAATTTTAATTTCTCTTTTCTATTTTTCTTGTTTTGAATATTTTACTGCAATGAATGGTATATTCAAGGCCTAAGCATAAAATTCTGAGTTCTTATGAGAATTTCACTGATATTTTTCATGAACTATTTCTTTTTAAAAATTGATTAAGAGTGGGTCCTGGAGACATGTTGAGGTAGTAGATTTAATTGTAATCAGTACAGTGTTACATGAAATACATAAACTGAGATTCAGTTATGGAAACATTTGTTTTGTTCAGTTACTCAGTTGTGTCTGACTCTTTGTAATCCCATGGATTGCAGCACGCCAGGCTTCCCTGTCCGTTACCATCTCCTGGAGTTTGTTCAAACTCATGTCCATTGAGTTAGTGATGTCATCCAACCATCTTATCCTCTGTCCTATTATGGAAACATATCACGTGTGAAAATATAGAATGTGATAGCAGTGCTGCAACTTGACACTACTGAGTACAGAATTCCAACTGCAAAGACAGAGGTGCTTGTTAAATTCTTAAATGGTATATGCATCAAAATCATCAGTGTGAATTTGTCCAGAATTTATCGGTGGGGATGCATTATGGGTAGTGAATTAATTCCCCACATTTTAATTTTTAATAAAATTGAAAACAACTATTTTTACAAAGGAAATAAAACATCTAGGTCTCAGGAAAAAATTACAAAGTAAAAAGGTCCTACTGCTAACTCTATTTGCAATATTCACAGCTACAGAACTGAAAGCTGTCACTGAAAGATTCAAAAGCTGCCAGCATACCATACTCTCACTAATAGCATTATGCATGCTTACATTGAGAGTGATCTCAAAAAATTGAATTTATCCCAAGTGGCAAACTTCAGAAGGCTCTCTTTCCAAACTTCATAGCATGCAGTTCAGAAAGTGATTGATCTTATTAAGCAGCTGCTGTTGTCTGCTATGAGGCAGTGATGCTTAAGGTCACTGCTTATTCTGTGTACCATTTAATACTCTCACTAACAGCATTATGCATGCTTACATTGAGAGTGATCTCAAAAAATTGAATTTATCCCAAGTGGCAAACTTCAGAAGGCTCTCTTTCCAAACTTCATAGCATGCAGTTCAGAAAGTGATTGATCTTATTAAGCAGCTGCTGTTGTCTGCTATGAGGCAGTGATGCTTAAGGTCACTGCTTATTCTGTGCACCATTTATCCCTACTGAGAATATTTGCATTGCAGGATGTGAGTAATCAATTGGGATCATGATGGCTAAAATATAAAGGCTAGCTTCTGATAGTCTCAATAAGCTGCACTAGATTTAAAGCAGCTTTTAGCATAGTAATCACCCTAGTGCTCTGTGAATTCAGATAAATTCATCAAGTCTAATACAGAGAAGAAATCCAGGATGCCAAGAAATTTTGTATTGGATGTGGAATGATACTTTAGTCTCTGCTTAAAAATCATCTCTTAAAGACTTCTTTCCTGACCTTCATGTCTGAAAGAACAGTGGTGACCCCTACCCTCAAACACACTTATTTTGTTTCCATCTCCTCATTTATTTTTCTTCAGATATGATTACCAATCTGTATAACTATTTAAATGTACGCATGTATTTGTATGTCTCATCTGACTAGAGTATCATCTCTATGAGGTTAAGGACTTTGTCTTTTTTTAGCTTACTGCAAAATACTGTTGCCTAAAACAGTACCTGGAGTATGAGGCACTTTAAAAATAAAAGAATGTTGTGGAGTAAAAAGGAATGTATTATCCTTTTTTCTCACTGGAGCTGAAGTAAGGAACTTTTTTTATAAACAATCTCAGAGTATGAGTATAGAAAAGAGTTTTACAGAGAACCCGTTAAAATGGACAAAAAGCTATTAATGTATAAGATAATGATTAAAAATACAGTTTGAGAGAAAAAAATGAATGTTTATGAGATATACATAAGGATGAAGATTTTAAGAAATCTAACATCTTGAATTATGATTGCTATATGTTAACTTTTAGTAATTATTAAATTATCCCTACTATGCCTGACATTACTTTAAACCTTATGCATAATAAGATTAATAGAGCATATGCCCTGCCCTTCAAAGGTCCACTATCTGGAGAGAGTTGAAAGCAGCTAGAGTATATTTGAATCGATAATGTATATGTTAAAATAGAAGCTAGTATAAGGCATTGTGGGAACAAAGTGAGGAAATGCCTTGCAATATTGAGGGAAAGCTTTGAGAAAGAAGTACTATTTAAATTTAATTTTGAAATATGATAGAGATTTGTGTATCGGTTAGACAAAAAGGATCTAGGTGTGAGGAAGAATTTGCGTATTCTGGTCAGAATCACGTGTGTATGTGACAGACTAACAGGAGACTGATAAAGAGGGAACAAATTATGGTTTTGGGTATCAGATTAAGAGAGTACATTTTCATTTTATTCTCTAGCTGATAGGAAGCTGCCAAAGAATTTTAAGCAAGGGAATATAGCTTGAACAAAATTGTATTTTTAAAAAATGATTTCTATGTCCAGAATGTGGTGAATACATTGGAGGGAGACAGTGGCAAGGTGGGAGATTAATATCTTAGACCTCTGGTTTTCCCCCAAAGTATTTTCAGTGGAATGCTGGCTTTGGGGAATGAATGTTGAGAGTGGGTGAAAAAAAATATTGCAAGGTCAGCTATGTTTGGGGAATATTAAGCAAAGATAAAAGGTTTATTATTTGCTTTATTATTTTATTATTACTACTATTATTATAAAACTTCTTAGCAAATTCAGTACTGTTGTGCGCCTCATGAATCTCTGAGTTGGGGGAATGTATTGTCATATTTCCAAACATGATTAACCATGGAACTATGTATCTTCCTTCCTCCTGTAAACTGCCACCTCCATTTATGTCATTCTTGAATCATCATTAGAGCTAATATTCAGGAAGACTCTCTCAGCTGGGCTTCTGTGAGAAATTAAGCCCTATAGAAAGTTATTTGAGTGAGTCTTTTGGCAATTTTTCCGGTGGTTCATAGGTAACATCATTCTAGATTCATAAAAGATAAGCTAATTCCTTACATACAGTGAATGCCCTTGGATATTAGAAATTGATTTTTTAATGTGAAAGAACACACTTGAACACCCAGTTGAAAGAACACACTTTCAGGGCTGGAGTTAAAGCAGTAGGAGTGTTAAGAAAGAGGCTATGCCAAATACTTTAGTGAGTTATTTTGATATGGAGAGGAATTTATGGCTGGGATAGACAGCTGGTGACATAGATTTTTTTATTATTAAAAATAAGTGAATAATGCACCAAAAATAATCTCGATACATATATATTTCATTTTAAAAGTCTGACATTTTCTTCCTCATATTTACATGGAATCAAGGCAGAGTTCTGTTCTAAATGATTTAGAGACATCTTAATATAAGGAACAAACTTTTTCTATAGAAAATGATGGGTAAGGAATGTTTGCATCTCAGAGAATCTGGGGACATATGTTTCAACAAAACTGAACATTCTGTTCTATCACAGGAAGGACGTAAAAAATATACTAAAAGCTCCCATTGGAAATTATGAGAAAATTAGACACTGAGAAAAATGGTCCCAAATATTTATTTTTTAAGGTTGACAATATAAGTAGTAGGAAAAGAAAACATGGACTCAAGATATTTGATCAAAATGATTAATTGTTGCATAATAGCGGTGAAGTAGGGATATGTTGAAAACATATATTATTAGAAATAAAGCTTTTTAAAAGCAATGTCTTATGAAAATATTAAAATTTGCATAGCAGATGCCTAAAGCTGATGCAATTAACATTATAAACTATAATTTAAGGTCATTGATATTTTTATTTTCAGAGTGAAAGCCATTGAGTAGTTTAGTGGGAAAAAACAATTTTATCACTACTGGAAATTAATTTTCACTTCTGTAATCAGGAAAGGATTTAAAATTTTCTGTCTTGCAAAGATGTTGTGTAGAATTTTTAGCAACACAAAGGCTGCATGAGAAGGCTTGTTTTTCACAAGCAGCTTGATTGATGGAAGATTTCTTTTTCTTTTAAGTAGTGCTGTCTTGCCAGTGAGATAGTCCCAATCCAATTATTGATACAACCTTCCATGTTGACAAAGAATTTTTTTTTCTTTTTAATTTTTTTTTTATGTTTTTCTGGAATTCTCTTTCTTTTTCTTTTTTTTTTTATTTTTTATTTTTTTATTTTTTTTTTGTATTTATTTATTTTTTTACGCGAACTCCCAAACATGAACCCCCCTCCCACCTCCCACCCCACATCATCCCTCCAGATCATCCCCATACACCAGCCCCAAGCATCCTGCATCCTGCATTGATGATTTTGATTGGTACCTGGAAGGAAAAGCTAGATTTCTGATAGTACTTTTTTAGTTTCAAATCTGTTATCCATACTATACAGTGTGACTGATGTTTAAAAAATAATCTTTTATAAGTATGTAGTATTTTTTTTAGAGTGGTATCCAAAATTAGAAAAAAAAGTAGCAATAGGTGGGTTGCTAGTATTTAACATTATTCTATAATTTTTGCTTTCTTCCTATATAAAAAACTGATCATTATGATACAGTGGATATTTATTTTGTTTAATCCATTTCATGAAAAATCTGGAATTACTGGGATACTTTCATAGATATGGGATTAATTAATTTTTATTTCTAAGGAATTTGATCACAGATGCAAATGGTCTGTATTGTTTAATGGAATGATTTCCCCTTTGTACTAAATGTGTGAAAATACAAATTACACATAAGAATACTGCATTTTTATTTAATAGTGGGTTTATCAAGTTTGATGTTTATACTATTCAGGACAAATACTGGCCTTTAGAATTTCTGATAATTGCTAGATTAATTAATTTTTATTTCTAAGGAATTTGATCACAGATGCAAATGGTCTGTATTGTTTAATGGAATGATTTCCCCTTTGTACTAAATGTGTGAAAATACAAATTACACATAAGAATACTGCATTTTTATTTAATAGTGGGTTTATCAAGTTTGATGTTTATACTATTCAGGACAAATACTGGCCTTTAGAATTTCTGATAATTGCTTGAATACATTCATTTTTCCATATTGTATTTTTTTTAACTTTTGTTTTCATTATATGATTCATATTTTTTAAGCTTCAAAACCCCTAAACGTCTGCTTTATTTCAGCTGTTTCAGTGAGCACTTCCTTTCTAGGTGTTTAATTCCTCTCATTATTTTTGGTGGTCATTAATTGGCCCTTCCATCTCTTGCTTTTTTCCCCAAATTAGTTTCAGTGCTGCCAGTAAGACTGGCACCTCTCAATCAAAAAGAACCTTATTTTCAAAGTTGCTCCAAATATAAAATGGGAAGTATGAGGCAGCCAAGAATTCAAACAGCATCCGCCCCATCTCAAGTCACTTGACTGATTCTTGTTCAGCAGCTCTATTTTTATTTTTTTCAATATGAATCTTATTGACATAGCTTGAATTCTGAAGATGTGCTTAGTATTTCACCCTGACCTATCTGTTCTGTTAATTCCTATTACAGACTCTACTTGAGTATCTACTTACTTCTATTATTTACCTTAGGGTCTCTCTGACTGCTCTCTAACTGTCAAAACAGGGAACTTGTTCTAGTAAATTAAGCTCAGTGCTTTATTGACTATGCCAAAGCCTTTGACTGTGTGGATCACAATAAACTGTGGAAAATTCTGAAAGAGATGGGAATACCAGACCGCCTAACCTGCCTCTTGAGANCTTCTCCAGACAGCCATTTTGCTTTTTTGCATTTCTTTTCCATGGGGATGGTCTTGATCCCTGTCTCCTGTACAATGTCACGAACCTCATTCCATAATTCATCAGGAATTCTATCTATCAGATCTAGGCCCTTAAATCTATTTCTCACTTCCACTGTATAATCATAAGGGATTTGATTTAGGTCATACCTGAATGGTCTAGCGGTTTTCCCTACTTTCTTCAATTAAGTCTGAATTTGGAAATAAAGAGTTCATGATCTGAGCCACAGTCAGCTCCTGGTCTTGTTTTTGTTGACTGGATAGAGCTTCTCCATCTTTGGCTGCAAAGAATATAATCAATCTGATTTCGGTGTTGGCCATCTGGTGATGTCCATGTGTAGAGTCTTCTCTTGTATTGCTGTATTAAGGATACAATATTATTTACATTGTGTGTGTGCATGAGCGCATGTTAGCTGCTGAGTCATGTCTGACTCTTTGCCACCCCATGGACTGTAGCCCTCCAGGCTCCTCTGTTCATGGAATTCTCCAGGCAAGAATACTGGAGTGGGTTGCCCACATTGAAGGCAGATTCTTTACCATCTGAGCCACTAGGGAAGTCCATCATTTACATTAGCACATTTCAAAAAGATTAAATACTTAGGTATAAATCTAACAAAATACAGACAATATCTATATGAGGAAATTTACAAAACTCTAAATGAAATTTTAAAAAACTGGGGAGCTATGCCATATACATGGTGAGGATGACTCAGTATATTAAGAAGTCAGTTCTTCCTAATTTCATCAATGGATTAAATATAATCTCAATTAAAATCTAAGTAAATTATATTACAGATATCAAGAAAGTGTTGTAAAGTTTATAGGGAGAGGTAAAAGACTCATAATAGCTAGCACAATATTGAAGTATAACAAAGTCAGAAAAATAACGTGACCCAATCTTAAGACTTACTATAAAGAAATCAAAGAACAAACAGTGTCACACTTGAGAAGGGAGTAGAGGGAAGGGAAGGACAGGGGAGAGAGAAAGAGAGGCAGGGAGAGTGGAGAGAGGGAACTAGAACAACAAAACAGAATTGAGAGCCCAGAAATACTCACATAAATACAGTTATGTGAATTTTTTTATAATATAGCTTCATTTTATTTATTTATTTATTTATTTTATTAATTTAAATGTATTTCTTTTAATTGGAGGCTAGTTACTTTACAATATTGTATTGGTTTTGCCATACATCAACTTGAATCAGCCACGGTTGTACACGTGTTCCAAATCCTGAATCCTCCTCCCATCTCCCTCTTCATACCATCTCTCTGGATCATTCCAGTGCACCAGCCCCAAGCATCCTATGTACTGCTTCGAACCTAGACTGGCGATTCGTTTCTTATATGATATTATACATGTTTCAATGCCATTATCCCAAATCATCCCACCCTCTCCTTCTCCCACAGAATCTAAAAGACTGTTCTATACATCTGTGTCTCTTTTGCTGTCTTGCATACAGGGTTATCATTACCATCTTTCTAAATTCCATATATATGTGTTAGTATACTGTATTGGTGTTTTTCTTTCTGGCTCACTTCACTCTGTATAATAGGCTTCTATTTCATTAACCTCATTAGAACTGATTCAAATGTATTCTTTTTAATGGCTGAGTAATACTCCATTGTGTATACATCTGTCTCTTANCAAAGAGTTGGACACGACTGAGCAACTGAACTGAACTGAATATCGTATGAATATCTACTATTTTAAAATCTTTAATTGGCCTGAGTTATTAGAGCTCACTGACAATATGACATCTTCCTGTCTTTGAAGAGTTAAAAATCTAGTAAAAGTCACATACATAGATAACTTCAGCCTAATATTTTAAGCCCTGTAATTACAGGTGTGATCAGGATTCTGTTGGAATCTAGAAATAAATTATTTGCTCAGTATTAAAAATGAAGACTAATAGGTTGGTGCAAACATAATTGTGGTTTTGGACTTTGCAATTTAAATCATTATAACTAGGTTTAAACACATTTTTATTAATCAAAATAGGAACCATTGCAATCAACACATTTTTGCCAACAATAGGCTTATTTCTGTAGCATAAAAATCTTTACTTTAGGATTTGACAGACTCTTGGAAAGCATTTTCTGCCTCCTGCTGGTTGTGAAAGCATTTTCTTCCAAAAATTTGTCGAAATGCTTAAAGAAGTGGTACTCAGTTGTTGAGAGGTCAGGTAATATGGTGGNTTATTTCTGTAGCATAAAAATCTTTACTTTAGGATTTGACAGACTCTTGGAAAGCATTTTCTGCCTCCTGCTGGTTGTGAAAGCATTTTCTTCCAAAAATTTGTCGAAATGCTTAAAGAAGTGGTACTCAGTTGTTGAGAGGTCAGGTAATATGGTGGATGAGGCAAAACTTTGTAGCCCAGTTCATTAAACTTTTGAAGCTTTGGTTGTTTGATGTGTGAGTGGGTGTTGTCCTGGAGGAAAATTGAGCCCTTTCTGTTGACCAATACTAGCTGCAGGCCTTGCAGTTTTCTGTGTGTCTCATTGATTTTCTGAGCATACTTTTCAGATATAATGGTTTTGCCAGGATTCAGAAAGTTGTAATAGATCAAATGGGCAACAGGCAACCAAAGAGTGACTATGACCTTTCTTAATGAAAATTTGGCTTTGGGAAATGCTTTGAAGCTTCTTCTCAGTCCACCCATGAAGCTGGTCATCACTATTTGTTGTGTAAAGTCCACTTTTCATCACCCAACACAATCCAGTAGAGGAATTGTTTGTTGTTGCTGTGTAGAATAAGAGAATATGACATATCAAAACAGTTACCAAGCCCTAGCTCATTCTGCTCACCAAACAACAGGTCAGTAAATCAGGAGACTAGTTGTTGGAGCAAGGAGTGATGGCTTTAATTGAAAGGCCAGCAGACCAGGAAGATGGCAGACTAGCATCTGGAAGAGCCATCTTATCTCATTCAGGATACAGAGTCCTTTTATATTCTATGTAGAGATGGGGAAGGGACTTTCAGTTGCACCGACCAATGGCAGAGCAAGACTGTTAACTGGTTGCTGCTTGACAGTTGCTCACTTGGTTGGGAGGGGGGCCCACCGGGTGCCCAGTCAATGGCTGAGTAGGATTGTTATAGCTGGTGTCTCTCAATGGAGCATGCCAGCCAGCGTGAGGGACAGAAAGGTCCCTTATGTCTGGGGTTCCATCTGAGACCACCAATGCAAAACAAGAATTTTGATTTGCGGTCAGCTCATGAGGCACTCACTTATTGAGCATTTCATCTTTCCAGTTTGCTTCAAATGCCAAATGACCTTAGAATGGTTGACACTGAGTTCCTCAGCAACCTCTCATGTGTTTGTAAGAGGATCATTTTGGCTCTCATTTGGTTGTTGTCAGCTTCTGATGTCCAGCCACTGAACCCAGCTTCAAGGCTCTTGTCTCCTTTGCAAAACTTCTTTACCCACACCTGCACTGTACCTTCATTAGCAGTTCCTAGGCCAAATGTTTTGTTGATGTTGCCAGTTGTCTTTGCTGCTGTATGACTCATTTTAAACTTGAAAATTGCTTAGATTTGTTTTTGTCTAAAATCATTCCCTAGTCTAAAATAAATATAAAATAAGCAGCAAGTAATGTCATTAACAACAACAACAAAATAAGCAAACAAACATGAAACAAGAAATGTACAATAAAATGGTGTATAATTTTCCAACAGTTATTAGAATGTATTCCAATATGAATTGACAAATTTCAGCAGTGAAAAACCATGATTACTTTTGCAGCGATTTAATAGCTTCCTGAGAAAGATTCTGTCTTGGAAAAGTAAGCAAGATATAGGAAGATATTTCTAATAGCAGAAGCCCAGATATGAAACAGAATGAATTTGGGAAAAACTATAAGGTTTATATTTTTATTTAATTTATAAATTTTTGTATTATTATTAATACTTGCTTTAAAATGTTATTTTTAAAAGTGAAATTTAATAAAAATAAGATAGTGCATAAAATTGCCATATCAGGAGTTACTATTTAACAAATCATCCCAAAACTTAGTGTCTTAAAATGATAAATATTTATCAGATTCACAGTTTTGTTGATCAGCTGTGTGATTTTTTTTATCAGATCTTGGCCTGCTAGGCTGAGGCTTGATAGTCTACGATAGCCACACCTATCATAAGTGGTAGTGGTTGTCAGAGAAAGTCCATTGGTTAGAGGAAAAAAGTGAAATTTAATAAAAATAAGATAGTACATAAAATTGCCATATCAGGAGTTACTATTTAACAAATCATCCCAAAACTTAGTGTCTTAAAATGATAAATATTTATCAGATTCACAGTTTTGTTGATCAGCTGTGTGATTTTTTTTATCAGATCTTGGCCTGCTAGGCTGAGGCTTGATGGTCTACGATAGCCACACCTATCATAAGTGGTAGTGGTTGTCAGAGAAAGTCCATTGGTTAGAGGAGAGTTGGAGAGATTAGATGGAACTGGTTGTCTGAGCTTTCCCTGGCCTCCAGTTCTCCAGACTTCTTTAAAAGGTGGTCTCAAGGTTCCAAGGGACTGCAAGGTAGAGTAAGTTGCAGTATTCTAGCACTTTGCAAATCTCTGCTTGAGTCATGTTTTTTAAAAGTGAACTATTAGCCAAACCAAGTCACTTTGGCCAATCCCAGAGACAATTGTGGAGAAAGCAGCATCACCTCTTTTTAAGGGAATAGTTGCAATTCAGATTTCAAACATTATTTGTATATGGATAGGAATGATCTGTGGCTATATTTGTAATTTACAGTCACCTTGTAGATTTTAATATTTATCATTTTATTCTTTTTTTCTTATTTCATTGTGTGTGTTTTTTTTTCATATTGAAAATTACATTCCAGTTTGTCTCAGGACTAATTATTAGTTATACATATACAGTATGAAGAGTGGATCTGTTTGTTTTTTTTTTTAAGGATCTGTTTTTTTTCTTTTTTTTTACTTGGTTTCCCTTGTTATTTGAATGTTAAATTATCTTATCTGTATTTTATTTTTAATTGGAGGGTAATTGTTTTGCAATGTGTTGGTTTCTTCCATAGAACAAGGCACATCAGCCATAAGTATAAATGTACCTCCTCCCTCTTGATCCTCCCTCCCTCTCCCCATCCTTGCCAAAGGAATGAATGTGAATCAGTTGAATTAAGGTGGATGAACCTAGAGTTTGTTATACAGACTGAAGTAAGTCAGAAAGATAAAATAAAATATTTATATTGGCACATATATATGGAATCTAAAAACATGGTACTGATGAACTTATTTGTACAGGATTAGAGACACAGACATTTGTTTGTTTTTGTTACTATTAATTGAACACATTTGCTTCCTTATAGACCTCCTTTATTCTTTCTACTTGGTCTATTTAAATGCACTCTTCCATAAAAAGATTTCCCCAAGTAGATTTTTTTCTAGAAATCAAAGTAAGAAAATAATTATGTTCTTTGGAAGGAGATAGTAAAATTATTTTTAAAAGACATTGCATGCTACTAAGTATCCATATTTGAAATATTCTGTTTTTGTTTGGTAGCTTCATTGCTAGGCTTCTGCAGAGTATGTTGTGTATATATATATGTAGTCATGCTTTTGAATATATAGGGACTCTGATTATATTTTTTATCCCGTTTGCCCCCAGGTGTCCAAAGTAGTCCTAGCTAGTGATTGAAGCTCACAAGACTCATTGCTGCTTTCTGTCCACCCAGGTGCCATTCAGAGCAGAGACACTGTAGCCACTACAGTTCACACTTGGAAGTTCTAGGGACTGAAACTTACCTCACTTTTTTCTTTCTCTACTTAAAGTATACCATCAGTTTCAAAAGAAACATATCCTTCCAAAGGATTTTACATTCTCGAGAAAACAAATTTAATGTCAGGAGGTTACTGCTTATTAATCAAAAATATGCTGCTACTCATCCTCGTAAAGAAAAAAATAGTTAAAATTTCTCTGCATCAAGTTTCTGGTGGAGTTTTTAACCAGTAAAAAAGAGACAAGTGGAATAAAATTATAAGCAGAATATTTAAAATCTGTTCTTAGATACTTTTGGGTACTTTTTTCGATATTTTAGATATATGTGTATATATATAACATATATATACATGTATTTGATGTAGATGTATATATACATATACAGTATGTATAAATCAAATGAAACTTGCTTTATAGACTTTTTTCTTAAATTGTTGGGAATTCTTTAACAATATAAGAAAGTACAAACATGAACAATTTCCAATATATTTAGCAGATTTAACTCTTACAACAAGCTCCTTTCCCTTCTGAAAACCATAGAAATGACAGTGAAGAGATTTTTTTTTAAGATGTAAATGCTACAAGAATGGAAAGAAAATAAAGAAAAAGTATCTAGGCAGTTTTTGAAGCTGGAAAGCAGATGGATGAATAGTAAATAACTATTTGAGTATAACTGATAAATTTCAGTTCTAAACTAACATTGCAGAAAGCGTAAAATCAACCCCATCCAAAGGTCTTAGGGAACTGATAGTACTGGTCCGACTGGAGGTGGAAAAGAAAATAAAAATAGCTATTTAATAAGCCACACTCTCAGAGAAGCCTGGACACTTGAATCTACACAAGTGTCTCTAGTTTGTGTTTTATTCTTTCACTCATCTCTTAAGCAGTAATAGGCAAAGAAATAGTTTGGCTGACTTATTTTCTACCCTTTTGTATAATGTATGTAGTGTAAATTATGCCTTCCTGTAGAATAGTTCATTTCTGTATCTAATTTTATGGATTTACTTGGATTTTTTTTTTCTGTTTTCCCCTTTAGTTTTTTGTTTGTTTTGTTTTAAACAATTAAACCTCCATTGGACTGTGGAAGATTCCCCTCATTCAAAGAGCATAAGTCAATAATGAACAGTCTTACAGCTTTATTTAGTATTGATTAATGATTAATGCTTCCAGAGGTTCAAGCTGGACTTAGAAAAGACAGAGGAACAAGAGATCAAATTGCCAACATCTGTTGGATCATCAAAAAAGCAAGAGAGTTCCAGGAAAATATCTACTTCTGCTTTCTTGACTATGCCAAAGCCTTTGACTGTGTGAATCACAACGAACTGTGGAAAATTCTTAAGGAGATAGAAATGCCAGACCACCTTACCTGCCTCCTAAGAAGTTTGTATGCAGGTCAAGAAACAACAGTTGGAACTGGACATGGAACAACAGACTGGTTCCAAATTGGGAAAGGAGTACATCAAGGCTGTATATTGTCACCCTGCTTATTTAACTTAAATGCAGAGTGCTGCTAAGTCACTTCAGTCANCAGGATAGATCACATCCTGGACCATAAATCTAGCCTTGATAAATTAAAAAAAAAATTGAAATCATTCCAAGCATCTTTTCTGACCATAATGCAATAAGATTAGATCTCAATTACAGGAGAGAAACTATTAAAAATTTCAACATATAGAGGCTGAGCAACATGCTTCTGAATAACCAAAAAAAAATCACAGAAGAAATCAAAAAAGAAATAAAAATGTGCATAGAAATGAATGAAAATGAAAACACAACAACCCCAAACCTGTGGGACAATGTAAAAGCAGTGTAAGGGGAAAGTTCAGAGCAATACAGGCATACCTCAAGAAACAAGAAAAAATTCAAATAAATAACCTAACTCTACACCTAAAGCAACGAGAAAAGAAAGAAATGGAGAACCCCAGGTTTAGTAGAAGGAAAGCAATCTTAAAAATTAGGGCAGAAATAAATGCAAAACAAACAAAGAGACCATAGCAAAAATCAACAAAGCCAAAAGCTGGTTCTTTTAAAGGATAAATAAAATTGACAAACCATTAGTCAGACTCATCAAGAAACAAAGGGAGAAAAATCAAATCAATAAAATTAGAAATGAAAATGGAGAGATCACAACAGACAACACAGAAATACAAAGGATCATAAGAGACTATTATCAGCAATTACATTCCAATAAAATGGACAACATGGAAGGAATGGACAAATTCTTAGAAAAGTGCAACTTTCCAAAACTGAACCAGTTATGTGATTTTCAACAAAGCAGCAAAGGCAAAACAAAGGCAAAACAAGAGAGGAAAAATAGTCTCTTCAACACATGGTGCTGAAACTACTGGACATCCATATGAAAAAAAAAAAGTGAATCTAAATATAGACCTTCATAAAAATTAACTAAAAAATGTATCATTGACCTAAATATAAAAGCAATTGATAAACTGGACTTTGTTAAAAGTGAAAACTTCTCTGCTAAAAACATTATCAACAGAATTAGAACACAAGTCAGAGATTAGGATAAAATATTCTCAAAAGACATGTCTGATAAAGGATAATATCCAAAATATACAAAGAACTCTTAAAATTTAGTAGGAAATAAATAACTCAATTAAAAAATGGGCCAAAGGCCTTTATAGACAACACATCGAAGAAGTACATATGGCATATAGCGTATGAAAAGATGGTCCTTATCACCTGTAAATAGGAAAATGCAAATTAAAACAATAATAGGATACCACTACACACCTATGTGGAGAAGGCAATGGCACCCCACTCTAGTACTCTTGCCTGGAAAATCCCATGGATGGAGGAGCCTGGTAGGCTGCAGTGCATGGGGTCGCTAAGAGTCGGACATGACTGAATGACTTCACTTTCACTTTTCACTTTCATGCATTGGAGAAGGAAATGGCAACCCACTCCAGTATTCTTGCCTAAAGAATCCCAGGGATGGGGGAGCCTGGTGGGCTACTGTCTATGGGGTCACACAGAGTCAGACACAACTGAAGTGACTTAGCAGCGGCAGCAGCACACACCTATTAGGATGACCTAAATCTGCAAAATCAAATGCTGATAAGAATGTGTAGCAATAGGAACATTCATGCAATGCCAGTGGGTATGCAAAATGGTACAGCCACTTTGGAAGAGAGTTTGGCTATTTCTTATAGAACTAAACATACTTTTATATACCATCTAGCAATTGTGGTACTTGCTATTTACTCAAAGCAGCTGAGAATGTATGTGCACACAAAATCTTGCACACATGATGTTTATAGAAACTTTATTTATAATTGTCAACATCTGGAAGGAACTAAAATGTCCTTCAGTAATCAAATAAATGGAGTACATGGACAATGGAGTATTATCCAGCCCTTAAAGGAATTGAGCTATCAATCCATGAAAAGACATGGAGGAAACTTTTATGAATATTAGTAAGTGAAAGAAACCAATCTGAGAAGGCTGAATGCTGTGGCATTCCAACTATATGACATTTTGGAAATCACAAACAATGGAGACAATAAAAAGATCAGTGATTGCCAACATGATGCTGGTAGAGATATAAACACACAGAGTACAGAGGATTTTAAAGGCAGTGAAAATACTGTGTGATATTATAATGATGGATACATACCATTATACATTTCTCTAAACCTATAGAATATACAACACCAAGAGGGGCTTAAGAGGTACAAACTTCCAATTAATAAGTAAGTCATGGAGGTATAAACCATAAACTACAGCATAGGGAAGATGTTCAACAATACTGCAATAACTCTAAGGTAGCAGATGGCAACTAGACTTATGATGATCATTTCATAATGTATAGAAATGTCAAATCACTGTGTTATACACCTAAAATTCATGTAATATTGTAGGTCTATTGTACTACAAAAATGGAATAAAATATTAACAATGAATCAATACGGATAAAGTTTTTTTAAAAATGGAGTGAACCCTCAGGTAAACTATGGGCTTTGGATGATTTTGATGTGTTAATGTAGATTCATCCTTGGTTAAACAAAAAAAGTACCATTTTGGTGAGTGATGTTAGTAATGGAGGAGGTTATTTGGGGATAGAAAGTATAAGTGAGTCTCTTTACCTTCTTCTCAATTTTGTTGTAAATGTAAAACTGCTCCCCCTAAAAAAAAAGAAAAAACCAATCTGAAAACAAAGAGACCAAAAAATAAGATAAACAACTAATTAATAGTGGTCAAGAGACTTGACTAGTCACATAAGTAAAGAAGATATATATATAGTCATTAACATATGAAAATGTGCTAAATGTTAATCATCAGTTCAATTCAGTTGCTCAGTCACGTCTCACTCTTTGCCACCCCATGGGTTGCAGCATGCCAGGCCTCCTTGTCCATCACCAACTCCTGGAGTTTGCTCAAACTCATGTCCAGTGAGTCGGTGATGCCATCCAACCATTTCATCCTCTGTTGTCCTCTTTTCCTCCTGCCTTCAATTTTTCCCAACATCAGGGTCTTTTCCAATGAGTCAGCTCTTCGTATCAGGTGGCCAAAGTATTGGAGTTTCAGCTTCAACATCAGCCCTTCCAATGAATACTCAGGACTGATTTCCTTTAGGATGGACTGGTTGGAACTCCTTACAGTCCAAGGGACTATCAAGAGTCTTCTCCAACACCATAGTTCAAAAACATCAATTCTTCATTAATCATCAGGGAAATGCAATTTTATATCACAGTGAGATACCACTACACATTCACTAGAATAGCTAAAATGAAAAAGACAAGAGCAAATGTTGGGAAGGATATGGACCAGCCGAAACTCTCATATTTTTGCTGGGTGTGTACAACCTTTAGAAAACATTTTGAAGGTTATAAAAAAGTTAGACACGCATCTTTCTTGTTATCAATCAGTTCAATATCTAGGTACTTGTCAAAGAATAATGAAAACATATGTCCACAAAAAGCTTTCTACAAGTGTATAGATAGCATCACTATTCACAATAGTATGAAGCTGAAAACAACCCATGTTCCATCATCAAGAGAATGAATAAACCAACTGTGCATGCTAAGAAGCTTGAGTACTACTCAGCAATAAGAAGAAATAAACTAGTGACACATGGGAAAACATGGATGGATTGCAAACAAAATTATGCTCAGTGAATGAAGCCAGATATAAAAGACTACATACATTTTTATGAAACCTTAAAAGTGGCAAAGTTCATCTATGGTGATAGAGAACAGAACAGTGATTGCTTCTGGCAATGTGGTAGTAGAGAGGGGCATGGTGAGATAGATTGGAAAGTGACACATGGCAACTTGCTGGCATGATGGAAATGTTTCATATTTTGATAGGGCATTGGGTTTCACTGGTATATACATTTGTCAGAACTAACCAAACTTTATATTAGATCTGCTCTTGTACTGTATCTAAGTTATACTTTAATATAAAAAGGCACACTTTATCTAATAACTAACACTGAATCTTAAAAAGTCCCTTATATGTTATGTTTCACCTGCTGCTTAAGGTAACATGTATCATCATAACAGAAATGAGATCACTATCAAAGCTGGGTCATTTGAAGTCATCCCCTAGTATCCTAATATGTAAAGGGTTATGGTCAAGGAGAGACAGGTAGATACAGAAAATAAATTTCAGCTGTTGAGTCTTAGACATTCCTAGGTGTCTAGAACATTTCATACCCATCAGTTAACACACAGCTTTATTCATCTGCCAGCAAGACAGTGACAGCTTTTTGAAGATCTTTGCCAATGAAAAAAAACTGATTGATTCAAATATAGATTCATATATGTTATAAAAGATAGTATGAAACTTTCTCAGCAAGTTTTATGTTTATAAACAACGTGATATCGTGTGACTTTCTGACTTGAATAAAAATCATAAAAACTTATTTTTAATTCTTTTACTGGTGATTCTTTTTAGCAAGTAACTCGTCGAAGTATATGAGCTTAAATGGTAATAAAATATGCCAGCAATCTCTAGAGGCTGTGAAAATTTGTTTAATATGGCCCTTGTAGTTGTTATAGGGGAAAAGTGACTCTATTTGAGAAATTCTTGTGAAATTTTGTATTCTGAGTATTTTGCCAAAGCATTACTTGGAGAGGAAATTGAAATGGTATTTTAGGATATTTTCTTATCTAAATATATAGTCAAAATTAAACAAAAGATTTAAATAAGAATATTAAATCCCCAGTTTCCCAAAGATCAAATTATTGTCCTTCTTCTCTATTGACTGTCATGAAGAAAATTTATGTTTAACCTTTACTTCTGCTCAATCTGTGCCTAAAACTATGGGTGGGGGGAGGGAAATGCTCTTTTCCTAATGCTTGGAGCTCTTCACTGTTATTGAAGCTTCATGAACATTCTTCATTGCAGATATGTGGCACTGTGGCTGCAGCAGGGGATAGGATGAGCAGTGATTAGAAGAAGCAATGTAATCTTGGTCCAACAACTGTCTGTTTTATGATTTGAGGGATGCACTAATTGTTCATCTTCAATCATTGACCTTCAAAACTATGTTCATCCTCTGTGAAACAGGCTTAACTTCATCACTGAGGAACTCTATAATGCAAAAATTCTGTTATCATTTAAAATCATATTGTTTTATTCACATTGTATGGATATGAATGCTGGTGAGGTTTTGAAAATATTGAGTTTCCATAGGGCTGACTCCAACACTATTCTTTATCATATACTGCAAATATTTTCAACTTAATATAATTTTGGATATTACTGATTAGTGACAAAATTAAATTTTAAATTTCCCAAGTTGATAAAGTTCTCAAGAACCAGGGCCTTGAACATAATTTCATGGGGAAAAAAAAAAATCAACTGGCTTATCTCAAGGATGACTTGTAATCATTCTTATCAGTGATGCTTACACATTTTTTTTCTAGATTTTTCCAGACATATTTTTTAGGATATCAAGTATAGCTTCAAGAAAATTAGTTTGGAGAATTTGGGGCTGAAATCTTTCTTCTTTGAAACAAGTGAGGGGACTTCTGTGGATACTTATATATACTTGTGAAGCTTGGTTAGTTTGTATTTTTATAGGAAAAAAAAAATCAAGGCAAATGACTTGGTATTTGTATTCTGTCCTTCATACTACCCCACATAGTGGGTTTGTGTTATATGTGTGATATAGAGTATTGCTGTCTTAAGATATAAACACAGAGAATAAAACTGCTTAGTTTACTATTATTGTATGTATCTTTAGAAGTTATGACATCTGATGTCTTCAGGGTCAACAGTATTAAATTATTTTAAAAGTAACAGCATCCATGCTTATGCTATTGTTGTTTCTATCTTCTTATATAGAGTAATATATACTTAATGATTTGGGTTCCTCTGGTGACTCAGACGATAAAGAATCTGCCTGCAATGAGGGATACCCATGCTAGATCCCTGGGTCAGGAAGATCCCCTGGAGAAGGGTATGGAAACCCACTCCAGTATTCTTGCCCGGAGAATTCCATGGACAGAGGAGCGTGGCAGGCACAGTCCATGGGGTTGCAAAGAGTCTGACACAACTGAGTGACTACAGTTTCACTTTCATACTTATTATTTGAGTAGGTAGGTGGATGGCTAGATAGATAGATATTAGAACATTAAAAAAAAAATTTTTTTTCTTTCCTTCCCAAGCTAACAGAGCAGTAGAACAAGACTGTAGAGACTGCAGAGTAACTTTGAGAGAATTTAGGTGACATGCTTAAAGTCATTGAGTGGGTTAGAAAAGAGGAAATGAGAGTCTGGTTCCCTGATAACCAGACCTCACTTATTGTTACCACACAACCAAGTTATCGTTAAACACAGAGTCCAAATAATCTGTAATTTTCATTTTGACTTTCTTTAACTCTAGACCCTTTTTATAGGAATGCCTTTGGATTCAGTGTTTATATACTTTATTCTATCATTTTGTTGTTAATATTAAATTTTATCAGCCTGTGGTATAAAGGAAAAAATTACCTGAGTAAATTGTACAGATCAAAATGTATTGTTGTGTATTACCCAAAATATATATTAATGACTACACATCCAGGCATATGACTGTTAAAATTAGCATATTAAATGTTACTCAGATTCTCCATATTCTTACTTTTCAACTTGTTTGATTTGTATAGTTTATTGGCCCCGTAACGTCCATTTCTTTTTTTTTCCCTACCCGTTGGTTGTTTTTTCCCCTGGGGCAGTCCCCTCATTCCCATTCTCCTTCAAGTGTTTTGGATAAGACTGACCCTACATCTATCACCACAGGGAGCCCGTGGGTCCTGAAAAGCTCAGGCCTGTGAGGGACTGGACCCTGGGACTCATTCAGCAGCTGCTACAAGAGATCTCTGTCTGATGCTGGATGTTTGTGAAAAAAGAAATCTGAGACCTATAGGGCTGTGGTTATTTTTGAAGGACCTGGAGCTGGGTGAGAGGGCCACCATTTGGAGCCTGAAGATGAAACATTAATCATCATGAAAGATTATATAGAAAAACAGAGACAAGATCCTGTTACCCAGTCCTGCTGCTTTATTTATTTATTTTTAAAATTTTCACCATCATGATTCTCATCTCAAAGATTTAATTACTTTTTGCAGAGCAACCTGTTTTTATTGTATGGATGTGATAGCTCTTTAAATTTTTTGAAGGATAGTAATATTGCTCATTTTAAAGTTCCCTTCTAACTTTTTGCATCAAAATGTTCATTTGGGATTTTGTTTAATTTTCTCCCAAAGCTTGGTGATCTAGGGTTTATTCATATTTACAATGCTATTAACTGAATGCACTCTCCCTACGACAAATGAAAACTTCTCTTCCCCTGGCCAGAAATGCTCACAAAAAGTACTAGCTTCAGTTTGTGAGTGCAGAGAGTTTGTGGGTCCTTGGTATCCAGAGAGTTTGCCCTCTTGACCCGTTATCTATTGTGATGACTGCCTATGGGCTGCCCTGCTTTTCTCTTACTCCCATTTTAATAATGAGAGTTTCCTTCAACAAATTTCACTTTATTTATGGAGACTTAATAATAGTTTTTTTTTTTTTTTTCTTGAGAACAAACATTGTAGCCAAAACCTGAGATTGGGAAGACAGGGACAAATATTCTACAGCCTTTAAATTAATTGTGATGCCTACTGGTGGACAGCTTACTGCTATTCCAACACCCAGTCCTGATCTTGAGGTTATTCTTTGATTCTGTTGGGAAGATTTACTTTTGGGGAGAGATCCTCTCTTTCTCTTCAACTAAGTTGGATTTCATGTTTGTTCTCTTCTCAACTGTTGTCCACTTTTTATTTTATTTTTTTTAAATATAAATTTATTTATTGTAATTGGAGGCTAATTACTTTACAATATTGTATTGGTTTTGCCATACATCAACATGAATCTGCCACAGGTATACATGTGTTCCCCATACTGAACCCCCTCCCACCGCCCTCCCCATATGATCCCTCTGGGTCATCTCAGTGCACCAGGCCCAAGCATCCAGCATCATGCACTGAACCTGGACTGGTGATTTGTTTCATATATGATATTATACACTTTTTTGAAATTTCTTAATTTCAAATCTGTTGACAGCATTTCTATGATACTACACATTAATTTATTTTTATTTATTTTCTTTTTTAGATCATATTATCTTTCTTTACTTTATTTTATTTATTTTATTATTTTTTTTAACCTTCTG
>SJYX01013371.1:185356-201439 GCA_006410675.1 Oreotragus oreotragus
ACATAACACTGTGTAAGTTTAAGGAGTATAATGTGTTAGTTTGATACAATTATATATTCCAATATGATTACTATTGTAGAATTAGCTAACAACTATATTATGTCACATAATTAATATTATTTCTGTTTTGTGGTGAGAAAAAAGATCTAATTTCTTAGCAATTTTTACATTTATAATCATTTTTATTAAATAATAATTTTATTTAATGTTGACTATAATCACCATGCTTTGGATTAGATTTCCAGGACGATTTATCTTCTAGCTGGAAATCTGACCTTTAAACAGCACTTCTCCAGTCTACGTAATCTTGAAGAGAACTAAAAAGAGATGGTAGGGTGTAGAGAAGAAATGAGAAACCATTTGCTCTCCATGGTTGGCTGTGTGGATTTCCCCTTCATCAAGCAGCTACCAGAGTAGATAGCTAATCCAAGAAGGCTGTTTATCAGGCCTGAACATACAGGCAGTAAGAGTCTGTGGTATCAACCATGAATGACAAGAACCAAGTCAGGGGTTGGGGTGAAAGAGGTTCAGCCAAAGAAGGACTTTCCATGACAGTGAACCATTAAGTAGCAGGACAGTTCAAAGAACCCAAACACGTGCCTAATAAGAGAACATTTTGATGCCAGCCACACAGAAGGCACTGATGATCAGTGAATGTTAGCCAGAGAAACAGTAACAATTTATACACAGAATGCTGTGGCCTCATTCAGTCGAGAAAAGGATATTTGTCCTTCTTTCCATCCTGCCACACCACCCCCTTCCCCCCAGTACTGAAGAAGCTAGAAGGCAGGGGAAGAGAGCTGTATTAAGAACAGCTACACTTAACTCTCTAATACCCTTCAATCAAATGCCTAAACCATGGTTGGGGGAAGAAGAGAACTTTGAATTATATGTGAGATTTGATTTTTAAACTGGACTGAACTCTTTACAAAATAAAAGGGACAGAAAACTTTGGGTTCCGTTCATATGTCTAGAGAAAGAAGACAGGAATCTGATATAATAGTGTTTTTTTTTTTTTTTTTTTTTTTAAGCAGCTGCACTAAGGACTTCCCTCATAGCTCAGCTGGTAAAGAATCTGCCTGCAGTGCAGGAGACAGGGGCTCGACTCCTGGGTTGGGGAATATCCCCTGGAGAAGGAACTGGCAATCCACTCCTGTATTCTTGCCTGGAGAATCCCACGGACAGAGGAGCCTGGATAGAAGCTACTGTCCATGAGGTCGCAAGAGGTGGACACAACTTAGCGACTAAATCACTGCCACCATGCTTTCTAAAGTCCATGTTGATTTCCCAACAAGCATGATCCTTTGATTTACTCTTTGTGAAAATAAATGTAAAATATGTCACATTTCTAGGGATAAAAATGAAGTTAAAGAGAATGAATAAAATGAACTTCAAACCACATGATGCCGATAATGAAAAAGAAGATGGTGATAATAGTAATGATAATAGTTAACTCTATTGATTATCTATTAAATGCCAGGCACTATTCTAAAAACTTTACATACATATATCTCTTTTAATCTTTAAAACAACCAGTTGTGGTGATTTAGTCAGTAAGTTGTGTCTGATTCTTGCAACCTCGCTGACTGTAGCCTGCCAGGTTCCTCTGTCCGTGGGATTCTCCAGGTAAGAATAATGGAGTGGGTTGCCATTTCCTTCTCCAGGGTATCTTCCCGACTCAGGAATTGAACCTGGGTCTCCTGCATTGCAGGCAGATTCTTTACCGACTTAGCTATCAGGGAAGCCCCATTATTTTGTAGGCTGATGTAGCAAACATCTGACAGAAAAAAAAAAAATCCTTTAATCTTTAGTAAAAAAGTAACTTTTCTCACTACCGATTCTCAGTTAGAAAAATTTAAATACCTTTTAAATAGTGGGCATTGCTCTCGTCCAAACATTGAATACTTCTGTAAGTCTATTTTTAAAACTAATTTTATGCCTAATAGTCATTCTGCTTGAGTACCAATAACCCACGTCTCATGACATCCTGGCTCTGCTGGAAAGAGGCTGTCTCTAGAAGCAGTTGGCAAGTACCAAATTTATTCTGCCGCAAATTGTTTTTTATAGCAGCCTGATGTTCTTCAATCTTTTCTTAAATTGAACATTGGTAAGATACAATGTAAACTGCCTTCTAGCTACATTGGATTTGCCATGCTTGCTCTCCATACTTGGAATTAGATTGAGTTTCATTTTACACAAAGGGTATTTTAAATAGCTCCAAGTATATGCTCCATACTGCACACATAGCATATTTCCTCATTATTTCAACAATTCTTCAGTTTCCTCCTTTTTAAAAAACCAGACAGCAATTTGATTACTCCCTTTGGTCAAGAGAGCCACTCGTATTTTCAATGAGCGCTCACGACAGGTTTTCATAGAGTATGCTTCAAGTCGCTGCTATGACAGGGATCCCTGTGAGCTCATTAGAGGATGGTTAAATCAGAGTCCCAGTATGAATTTTTAAAAGATAACTCTAATTTGTGGGTGTATTTTATCAAAATAAAAATATGCTGGAGGAGGGAAACTGTTCACAGAAATACTTTTTCTCTGAAACACTTTTTCAAGGCAGCAATTTCCTTAGCAGAGTTTGCCAATAATCATCAATTCATCTCCTTAAGCACATAATTCAGTCTATTCAATGTTGTGCTATGGCAGTGATGATTAGCTCTTAATTCTCCTCTATTTATTATATCAAATGTAGCAGTGACCTTAGTGAAAGGTCAGTTAAGACAAAAACGTCAGTGCTGTACTTTTGAAGATGGACTCAAGTGGAGAATTCCAAAGGTCAACATGATATTTTGAAGTGGGTCATTCAAACGTATATGAAGTGTTAAAAGAATATAACTGGAATTTCTTATAGTCAAATTAAAACAATAGGATATGCACGAAAGGCTAAAGTTTAGAAAGTATTGACAGTGGTCTGATTTTACTTTTACTTAACTCTTGTGAATCCCGTAAAGGTATAAACTTTACCCTCTCATGCAAATATTTATATCTTATTGATAGTATAGGTTGGAAGGTAAGAAATATTGTCAATCATCTGGCATTAGTCCTAATGCAAATAACGTGAACTGATTTTAAGCTCTTTTTTTTTTTTGAGAATCACATTGTCTTAGAAAATGTAGTAATTTTCTAAGCTGTTGGTTTGATTACTTTTGGACTGATGTAGCTGGATTGAATTAAATGGATACTTTTGAATTCTTTACATCATAGCAGTCTTAAGATGATGCAAGCCATAAATTGAATTGAATCATACATTTTAAGAAGCTGTTATGTTCAGGGTTCTTTGTTAGGTGTAGAAATAAGAAATATTTAGAATATCCTATTCTTATCTTCAAGGGGTATACAATCCAGTAGGAGGAATAAGAGACCAAAAAAAGAAAAAAGAACATCTACTCTAACCTCTGACTCAATAATGAGATTATTTTCTATCATCCCAAACAAATGGCTCTCCCATCACTGACCACTGCCAGCTAAATGGCTACCGCACTGTGATCTATTCTGTGAGTTTGAAACATAATTAGAAAGTTCTTCATTGTACTGAACTAAAATCTGTTTCCTTGTGGTTTCTTTCTATTGATTTTTCTTCTGGTCTTCTGAATCAAGAACAATTTAATTTGTCTTTTGCAGCATAGTCTTTTAAATACGTGAAGACCCTTTGTCCCCATTTGGGTTCAATTTACTTCAACAAACGTCTTTATTTTCTTCCAACTAAACCCCACTACTTTCTTCTTTAAAAATTGTATGTAATGACATTTGAAGATACTTCTGCCCCTTTCCCCATCTTGTCCCATTTATCTTTTTGTTGGGAAAAAAAGCCCATGTAGTTTAAAGACAGAAACTTTGTAAAGCATGCTTTACACTAAGTGTGAGTTGGAGGTTAGATTGCACTGGGCACAAACTGCCACAGGAAATCACAATGCTAGAAGGCTCTATATGCTCCAAGGGTTTTTCTGGTGAGTCAAATCTTTCAAAAACTTAAAAAGTCTATCCTGTCAGTGCTCACAGTCTGGATATACGAGTGTTGCTGATGCTGAAAAATGCAAAGCAGTGTTCTCTCTGCTGCAGACACACAAAGATTGCCCTTTCATTTTCATCTGCAGCTACCATCTAAGAATCTGTTTTGTTTCCTCACAGTCTGTTTGACACCTTTAGTCAAAAAGTCACTCCATCTGTGATACTCTGTGCCATATTGTTCTGTCTGCCAGGGACGCTTACTATTCATTCCCACGCCACGTGATATTGGGCTGTAGTGTCTTGAGAAAGCATCTCTATTCCACCTGCTCTTCAGCTGCATTTGGACTCCCGCTGTTGTATGTTTAATCTGTATCCCTCATGGGGCAGAAGTATATAACCACATAGGCCATTGTTTTAGACTGATGGCTTCAGGAGCCTCTTGGAGATCCCAGATTGTCTCATTTTAGGCTAATTTTGTCTGGAGGTGACATTAATAAGTTTCAGAGAAACTGCTACAGCATCAAGGGTATGTCAAAGACACAGCAGGCATCTTGAAGATCAGGTACAACCACTGCACAGATTCTCATTTGGGTCTCTCCCAGGGGAAATGATTGTTAAATTCATTTTTTTTCTTGCCAATTAGCACAGGTCTACAAATCCAGTACAGACTGCAGAATCCAGTGATAGTTTTGACTCTCTATTGTTCAAGATAATCGTAGGTCTGAGAAAATTATTTTTGTAGTTTCTTATTTTCCAGGTTTTTCATAAATAATGGTACCCATATAACAGTACCCATAACAATGACAACAAATTCCCTCTTAAATTTGTGGAATATGTTATGCACAAGAACAGAACTTTTGACCAACCCATGCTTTTCTTATCCTTCTTGAAGGAATCTTCACTCATGCAACAAGTTATCCCTGTCTTTCAGGATCTTTTCAGAACAGTATGTGATGGTGAGGACATAGGCTATAGGGGATCTCATAGCTCTCCAGATCCACAGAGATCTGGATTCCTATCCCAGCTCTATTGCTATCTATTGCAGAGAATTATAACATCACATGTGAAACTAGGATAATACCACTGACTTCAGAGTTATGCCAAGGATTAATCACATGTAAAGTTGGGGCTGAGCTGTATGCAGTCCTTGCTTTGCACTCCTAGATCAAATCATGGCGTACTTTGCTAATGAGACTGTTCCGTGCTCCACTGAAGTCATTCGTGTATTTGCTTAGCATCCTGGAGGTAGATAGGTACTCTCTTCCTTTCACCCTTAAGTACTCAGCCATTAATGATACAATATTTTTAGTAAATCCTCCCATGTAGAAACTAGGGCTTTGCCTAAGCTATGAGGCTTCCATGTGTGGTTTACCTCCCGGAGATGGAACTGGGCTTAGAACCAATAACTAAAAATTTTAAAGTAGAAATGGAACTATTTAATTGTCATTTCCCCTCTCCAACATCTCTGTTCCTCTTCTCTTGAAAAGCAACACAAATTTGAATGTAGAATAGGTCCTGGTAAACATTTGCCTTCTTGTTTTCCCAAATGTGTGGCACACAGAACTAGCTCTGCCAGATGATAAATCTGAGTTGGTGAAAAAAAAAAATGTTTACATGATCAAATAAGTTTGAAAAATCTGGTTCAAGCAAGATTGACAAGGTGTTTTGATTATAGGACTACATGGCATTTCCAATATGCTATATAGTATTTATAAACACAATTAATGGGGAAGAGAAAAAAAAGAGTTTTCAAAATAGAACTAACCCTGGATATTTATTAGAACTTCTTTTCATTATATAGCTAACTGCTAGAACCACCATCACTTTTAGGGGCATCATTATTATTTTGGTATTTTATAATAGAAAGCTTCTCTTTTTATAGATATGGCTATTTCTTTATAGAGTAGGCCTGTTTTCTTACAACTTGGAAACCAGATGAAACAGCAGTCTAGATTCTCTGAAATTCAGATCTTGATGCAGTATTCTTATAGCTGCTCTCTAGGGGTGCTATGAGCTATCAGAAAGGATATTTATTCATGAAAGGGGGTGAGACATCAGGGGCTGTTAACTATTTGGGGGTCATCTCTCTGAGAACCTAAGAAAAGCTGCAGACTCTTCCACTTAAAAAAAATGGAAAATAATGTATTTCATGTATAATTGCAGGTGTTCACAAGAAGTATATAACTAAAATCCTTACAATTTCAGAGATCCCATGCTAAGAATCTAAGAAGAATGTATCGCCTCTCCTCATTGATAATGCCTCTAGTGGGAATATAGAGTCATTTTCCATCAAGAGAAGAATAATTTAGAGATACAGATGTGTAGAGCGGACTTATGGACTCTGAGGGAGAAGGAGAGGGAGAGGGAGAGGGTGGGATGATTTGGGAGAATAGCATTGAAATATGTATACTATCATGTAAGAAATGAATTGCCAGTCTATGTTCAATGCAGGATGCAGGATGCTTGGGGCTGGTGTATGGGGATGATCTGGAGGGATGAAGTGGGGTGGGAGGTGGGAGGGGGGTTCATGTTTGGGAGTTCGTGTAAAAAAAATAAATAAATACAAAAAAAAAATTTTTTTTTTAAAAATTTCTAAATTACTGAACTGAGACAATCTCAGAAGAGATGAAGAAAGACTAAGTCTTTAGATCCTCTAGTGGGTCTACCCAAGAAAAGAGAGTCACCTGCTTTTCAATCATCTTCTCAAAAGAAACAAAAGGTAACTGGAGATGAGCTCAACTCATACATTGAGGGTATTTGTTCATACCCTGCTTCCAGCCTTGGTTTTTGAAGTAGATATCTATTCGGTGGATTGCTTCTTGTTCAACATCAATTTCCCCCTTTATCTTCTGATCATAACATCCTGCCTTTCCCTTTGAGGATTCAGTCTTCTTTAACCCAATTCATGTGATTCAATAATAGCTGAAATCCATCTCAGCTCCAGAGTCTGGCGCATAGTGAAAAGCTGGCGTGTCAGTGTCTTCTCTCTTTTGTCTGTAGAGTGGCTGGTTCAGGGAAGGATCTGTGTGCCAACTGGGGGACTTATGTTCAATTCTCAGGGCAAAGAGACCTTCTCAGGTCTGGCCAGGCTGATAGGAGTTAGGCATAGAGCTACTGGTGTCTTTATGCTACTATGGGAGAAGCATATCCAGTGATGATGGAGAATAAAAAGGTCTAGTGGATAGAGGCCTAGCTCTGAGGGTATCATATCTAGGTATGCAGGACAACTCCTGTTTTCATTTTCAAAACTGCTCTCCACTTCTCTCCACTGGCTCCCCACCCCAGTGTGTGACCTGTAGGTACAAGTTTGAGTGCCTCCTGGCTTCCAGAGGGGTGGAGCACTGGGGAGCACAAGCAGAGTAAGGTGAGGTAGTTGGGCTTTCTCTACAAAACTGGCTCAGGCTGGCTTGTCAAGATTCCTCCCAGGTTCTAGTAACTTCTCCCTCCTCTCATATCACTGGGCCTAGAGGTGGTAATAGCTGGTAATCCTACAAAACCTGGATTAATGTACCAGGTCATTTTCATTCACTATTCCCACAATTTCATAATAGTTTTTGTGCAAATAAAACATTCTTGTTATTCTAATACAAGTGTACCAGCTATTGTATTGAGACATCCAGTGATACACTAACCTTGCCTGCAATCAGCCTAAACCCTGTACATTTCACATGCATGAACAGGAACATTCCAATCTGTGCTTAATAACATTTTGAGAAGTGTTTCTATCACTTGCAACTGGAAAGAGTCTTGACTAATGCAATCTCTCCTCACCTCCTTGGGCCACCTTGTGCATTCTGCTTGGAAAATAATTGCTTTAGAAACATAGACAGACACATTGTGAGAGTTAAAACTCACACAGCTTGGAATGTAATTCTGAAACCAATCCATCATGTCACTTGTGATCTATTAATCCTTGTCCTATAGAATTAAAGCAACTCTACTGACCATGTTAAAAAATCTGACCCTTACTGCCTGTATAATTTTAACCAAATTCTTATTCACACAAGTTTCTAACACATACAAGTAAAAGTATGAATCAGACCAAAACATACTTCTTCCAATTAGAAGGTGTGAAAAGAGCAAAGAGAAATGGCCTTTTCTATTTACTCAACTCAGCAGCTGAGCAGTTCATTAGCAAATCTTTGAATGCATGTAGGTCATAAGCTCCAGGAAAGTGAAAGCTGTTTTATAAAGCAATCTTAGAAAGGCAACCTTTAAGTCAAAAGTACTATTCCCTGGTGAGGTTTATTAATTGAATCATTTGTTTACAAAAGGTGAACGTGGCGCTAAGTGACAGTACTGTTTGCACAGTGGCACCAATATTAGGAAGCTTATGTGTAATGCATTAGTAATGTAGAAAAAGATGCCTCCTGAGTCAGGGGTATTTGTTTAACACTTTGAAATCCTTTAATTTTAGCAACTCCCTGAGCATGAATTGAGTTAGCTTATTAAGGTTAAAAATAGTCTTTAAAATATTGCTAATGAGTACCATGAGGTACATACTATCATTTCCATCCTTGCCAGAAACCTCTTTATGCGAATTATATGTTGGTTATTGGATAGAGGAAAGGATAAAAGAACAACAACAACAAAATAATGAGGGAGCAAAGTGTTTGGATCTCTATTTTTACTTCTATATTCTTCAACCAAGGTTAAATTCTACTAAAAGTGATTTCTAGAATGAAGACTTAATTTAATAATCTTTGTCAGTAAATATTTTCTCTTAGTTGAACCATAGGTTTTTTTTTGCAGAGATTGTGATAGGAGGAATACATATACTGATTGAAGCTACACCTTTTAAAAAAAATTTCATTTCACCTCATAGAACTTCATGATATACTTTAATTTTCTTCTGGAATGAGTCAGTTCTGAAGTATTCCACTTTAGAAGTATTCAAAAGTTTATGTATTTTGATTAGTATCAAGTGACTATGATCATGTGAAGTTGTTTCCTGTATTTACAGAGATGGCTAGCTGCCCACCAAAAGACTTTTTTTCCCCCCATTCTGTAGTATACAAGCAGAGCTGGGAAGTGACTTCTTGGCCAGGGAATGCCTGTGACAAACCTTGCAGCTAGATGTGACCATGTGATTAATTCACAGTGGAAGAGATGTGGGCTCTTCTGCACCAAGGCTTTTGGAAGCAGGCATGCCTCTTTTTTGCTCCATTTATCTTTAGAAAACTAGATACAGATGATAACAATATCCAGAGCCTAAAAAGAAAGGAATCTGGGTCACTCCCTGAATTGCCAAGTGGAAGAGAACTGCCCAACAGTTACATCCACCATGGACTGTTACATGAGTAAGAAATAAGATTTTTATTACGTTTGAGCCATATACATTTGACCTCTATATTTTTAAGCCCACTTAAACCTGTTTTAAAAGGTATATGATACAATATATCTTTTAAAACAGGTAACCCTGGGCTATCTGAATCTGACCCCACTGGGTAGATAAAACTCCAACATAATAGAGCACATTCGGCTGGATGAACTAGGCCCAGACATTGATGGTGTAGAAAATACTTCTCTCTCTCTTTCCTTTTTCATGTGTGAATGTTAAATACGGGAGTATCTGTTCAGTAATTAAGGGGAGGGAGAGGAATTAGCCTTCTTTTTTTGCAGGAGCCAGTAGGAGAATGAAAGGATCTGATTGTATGCCCACCCTGTTTAAGCACAAAGGATCTGAACACTCATATGAAGGAGTAGAGAAGACGAGAAAGAGATACCACAGGCCAGCCAGGAACAAGTTGGTGGACCCAATTAGTTTGTTTGGGGCCAAGGAGATAGGGCCCGACCACGAGTAGAGAGAGTTAATCTTTCTGCCTCTGTCCAGATCTCAGCACTGAATGAGGGCAGCTGTGGAACACTTGGATACAGGATGCTGGGTTTAAACACTGGCATTCACAAGACACATACCTTCAGCCTGGGCAGTGGTGGGGCTGAAACCATCTCCTCTCCCCAAGACATGATAATAATGTTGTCTAGTCACTAAGTCACGTCTGACTCTTTGCAACCCCGTGGATTGCAGCATGCCAGGCTTCTCTGTCCAACAGGTTTCCCAGGCAAGAATACTGGAGTGGGTTGCCATTTCCTTCTCTAAGGAATCTTTGAGACCCAGGGATCCAACCTGTCTCCTGCGTTGGCAGGGAGATTCTTTACCGCTGAGCCACCAGGGAAGTCCCATAGTAATTAATGGCTAACACTTATTAATCATTTATCAACTGTCAGACATGATCCTATAAGTCATAAGATTATTATTAGTGATAATTACCAGGAGGGAGGAAGGTAGTATTATCCTTATTTTATAAATCAAGAAACACACATACAGAGATAAAGTAACTTGCACGCTGTCATGCAGCTAGTAAATGGCAGTGTTAGAATTCAGATCCAGGCAGTCTGAATTCAGCGCCTGAGCTGGTAAATGTTATACTATACTTTTTTTTTTTTCAATCCATAGAGAATGAATTTCCTGGAAGTAAGTGAACCTGTTACCAAATTAAGCATTCCAGTCCCATGAGAACAACAGGCCCTTCCAGAAACAATCAAGAACACTTGGAGTGGAGAGGCTTCATGGAATTTCAGATAGGTAGAGGCTTCAAGGAGAAGGCAATGGCACCCCACTCCAGTACTCGTGCCTGGAAAATCCCACGGGCAGAGGAGCCTGGTAGGCTGCAGTCCATGGGGTCGCTAAGAGTCGGACACAACTGAGCGACTTCACTTTCATGCATTGGAGAAGGAAATGGCAAGCCACTCCAGTGTTCTTGCCTGGAGAATCCCAGGGACAGAGGAGCCTGGTGGGCTGCTGTCTATGGGGTCGCACAGTCGGAAATGACTTAGCAGCAACAGCAGCAGCAGAGACTTCAAAGTATGATTTGGACGAAAACATTAATACCACACTTTTTGATAGCTTTAGTCCAGTGAGTCCAAGGGACTTATGAATTTTATTAACTTATAATTTCCTTTGTAGGTCAGAGTCAATGGAATTATGCTACAGATAAATGACAGATTCAAATACTAGATGATTAATTATAATGGAAGAGATTAGTATAGTTGTTGCAGAGTATCAGGGCATATTTTTATTGTAAAATAAAGCTTCTGTGTTACTTATTTTAACAGAATAGTAGAGCAAAAGAAGGAAACTGTACATTTGGCAGTGAAAGGCAAAATAGATTTCTACAGTGACCAATTATGTTACTCATTGGAACATTACCAATTATGTTCCTTTGGGGTTAAGGGTGACTTCCTCTCTGAATGTCTTATTTATGTGAACATAAATGACTCATGGGGCTAATCTGGCCACATATTTCCCAGAGGACACGGTGGACCTGAGTCTGTTATTTCTGCTGATCCTATTTTACTCTCTTTGCAGTTGAAACATTTAAAAATACTGTATTTCTTGTTACAATATTTTTCTTTTTCAGTACTAGGAAGGCTAATTCTGGATGTATCAAACACTAGGAGTCTATTCTGAACTTTCAGAATGACTGTGATGATGGGCTGGAAGGTGATGGTGGGGCTGAGAGGTTTGCCCCATGTCGTTCTGCTCTTGCATTTACCCAGATGATTGGTGGATCTGGGCCTTCTCTCTGATCTCTCAAATATTACCAAGGAGCTCTAGGTAATATCCCACCACCACTGGGTATAATTCTCCTTTGTAAGGCTCTGCCTCCTAGCTTCTCCACTTGCCCCTTTTCAGTCTGTTTTCCATCCAACAGTCAGGTGATCTTTTTTTTGTAAAATGTGAGTCCCATCCAGTCACTCTTCTTTCTACCAAAAACTCTCCAAAGGCTTTCCAGCACACTGAAAAAATGTCCAACCATCTTACAAAACCAGGCCCTGTCTGTTTCTCTGGCATAATTGGCTAAAACTCACCCCTCACTCTTCAGGGCCTCCGTCCTCCTCAATATACCAAGCTCAGTCTCTGCTTGATCTGCCCAGTAGTTTCATCCGGTGGCTCTTTCCCTGATGCCTTGTGGCTCACTCTCATGTTCCATTTAGGGCTCCTCTCAAATGCCCTTCCTCAGAAAGGGCTTCCCTCACTGCCTCCTTTCAAATAGCACCTTGGACACTATGCAACATCTTACCTTGCTTCATTGATCTTCATAACTTGTATCACTACTAGGCTGGGTCAGGTGGGTCTTGTTCCTCATAGCAAAGACATCAGGGACTTTGAATGAACTTATTTGCTCAACTTATCTGCTTATAACTTCATCTAAGTTATGACTTGAAAGGACCATGTTGGCTATTTTGTTGAAATACAAGAAGGCATAGGGTGGGAATTAGAAGCTAATATGTTAATTCAAGTGAGAGGTGATGGTGGCTTGGACCAGGGTGGAGGAGGTGGAAAGAGGTCAGATTCTGGATGAAATTGGAAGCTAGAATTGGCATTCAGTGTGTCCTTTGCTCATGGAAAAGTATTAGAGAGAAACACCCTTGTGAATGTCTGCAACTTGCCTGATCCATAAGGCCATGTGGCCCTGTGGGCCTCTTCAGAGTGAGAGCTCATTAATAGCGCCTCATAAGCTCTTTTCTGCACCCACTCCTGATGAGTCTGATGCTATTTGAAAGCTTTTCCCTTGCATATACTTCTGTGGAATTAAGCTGAGTTTATGTTTAGTTCATTGAGAGTTACATGTTCCAGTTAGAAGACTCACCAGTAAGTCCCTTTTTGACTTCTTAAATAATTAAAATTACTGTCTTTTTAAGAATTACAATCACTTCATAGAGGTGCATCTGATCAAAAAGGCGCTTGCTCTCCAGCTTTATGTTCTCAGTTGCTGCCTCCAGCTCTATTTCAGGAAAGAGGGTAATAACCAGTAGCCATGTGGACTCTGTCGTAAGGTTTAGAAAGGAGAAAAAAGCTCAGTGATGATTTCTATTGAAAAAAACCCTCTTTGAAAGATTACTATTATCATGCATTTGCTATACATTAGATTTAGGGATTTTTATTTTAATGACTTTTGGAGATACTTAATCTCACAGAACTAGATTACTAATTACTGTACTGTGTTGTAGTAGGAAAAACAGCAAATTACTCAAATTTTAATTATGATATTCCATTTTAAACAAGTGTATAATAATTGACTTTGTGTGCAATAATTGATTTGTGATTTAAGCAGTAATTTTTTATGCAAATAGAGTACTTTATATGTGTGAACCAGTTATTATAAATTAATTACTGAATATAATATCTTACAGAACTGACTATCAAGAGTTCCTCTAGCTGGTTTATCCATTCATGCAAAAATCTGGGTTTTTATGTACAGTGATGAGCTTTATAACCAAAGGAAACTAAACTACATTCTACATGCCTGCTAAATGTGCCTTTCATTGTAATTATCCTTTTCAAGTGCTTTATAAACACTTTTCCTCAAGGCTCTCCATTAATGAATCTTCAGAGTATCCCTAAAAGCTAGTTAAGCATTTTAAATCTTCCACATTTTGGAGATATGGGAATTCATTCTATAGTTATAATTCACTTCTGGTATCACTAATTATATTTGCTGGCCTGAATTCCTTTCTATGAGGCACAATTTTTTTCTGTTTTTTTTAAATTGAGGATAGTGAATGGGTCTGTTACTGAGGCAGACTCAAGGAAGAAAGGAATCTAGAAGACCCATGAATATTTGTGTAGATCAACACAGCACGTGGCTTCATATGGTCATCGTAGCACAGCCAAGACAGAACTCTAGAAACTTCTGAGATCTTCTTTACATTTACCAAGAAACTCCTCAGATTTTTCAGTCAACTTAAACTGGGTATTTATTCAAACCCATTTGACATCATTTTTTTCCCAATCCCAATGCTTGGCCCTAGGCTTGCCACTAGGAGAAGTTGAACAGTCACTTCTAAAACAACTTTTTTTTTTAAAAACTTTACAGTACTCTATTGGTTTTGGCATACATTGACATGAATCTGCCATGGGTGTACACGAACTCCCAAACATGAACCCCCCTCCCACCTCTCACCCCCCATCATCCCTCCGGATGGCTCATAATTGAGGCTCTAGAGTCCAATTAACTGCAATTGCACATTGTTTTGGCTCTCAGATCTATTTACTTTCCGTAATACTACCAAGAATTTAGTGTTTCTTTGTATGGTTTGGCTTTTCACAGTTAGCAGGAATGCTTCATATGACAGGGATTATGGCTGTTTGTTTACCAGCATCCCCAACATCCAGAACAGTGTCTATCATACAATAGGTGGTTAACAAATATTGCTGAACAGGTAAGTAGTTATAACACATCTTCTTTTAAATTTTTAAGAACTAAAAATGCTATTGGTAAAACAAATAATGAGAAATTTTATATTGAGTAGGTTTCCTTTCAAGGCCAATACTAAAAATATTGAGTATATTATAGGAAAGGAGTTAAAATTGACTTTCTTCTGAATACTTGTCAAGATCATACATGAAGTCATATTTCAAAGTCATTAAATTGTGGCTAGCACTAATAAGAATTTCTCATCAAAGGAAGTTACACTGAAGACAATATTACAAAGTGGTTGGTGGTAAGCGGTAAAAATAATTTACGTCCTAATCTCAGTCCTACGATTTAGTGCCTGTTCAGTTTCCTTGATCTTCAGCCTTCCGCTGCTACCAGCCCTCTTATAGGGCAAGTTTTTCTACACCTGCTAACTCATCTCTGCTGAGATATCAGCTGATAGTCCCTCAGTCTCCTCATCTGTAAAGTGGGGATAGCAATGTCCTAGAACTGCTTAGTGACTAGTTTCTGCCATCTAGTTGAACACTGCCATATGTTTCTAGGAACACGACTATCATTAAATAAATATTAGATATGATTACTCTACATTTTATTAGAAGACATGAATACCACATTTCGGACCCATGCCTGATCTTTATAAATGAGATCACTTTCCACATATGATTATAATTCTCAAATACAGATTATTGACATCATCACATCAACATCCTATATATAAAAAAAATTTTGAGAAATGTATTCATTAGGAAAAAGAAATCTTAAATTCAATGAGTATGAAGTGTTTCCTCATATATGTTCATTTTAGGCCAATGACCTTACAGGTTGTTGATTTTAGATACACTTGGGGGAGATTTCCCAATAGAAGTAAGAGTTTTCTCATCTTGTTTTTCTTTAATTCATATAGAATAAATGGCTCCTAAATCTATTCACTGTGACTGAGCCATTCCTGGATATTATCGACCTTCTTTCTTATGACCTCTGTCTAAAAACTATAAAATGTAAAATTATAACTTTCTTCCCATTAAAAATTCTGTCTATGGAACACAGTACATAGAAAATAATGAAACAGGTGAAATTTAGACTTGAGAGGCTTCTCTTATCCAATCAGTCCATCCTGGTGTTGTTCACTGAAAACTGGTGCCCACTATGCCAAATTCCTACACTGTTATCAGTTCATACCCACTGAGGTGCTAACTGATAATCACTCAGGGAGTTGTTCTCCAAAGGAATATTTGAGTGTAGCAGGGACTATTGAATACTCAAAAAAATAAAATAAAATAAGGACCCCCCCCCAAATGAATCCCTAATTGTGTGTTTATAGGCCTCTGACACACCATAGGAAAGATGATAGGTGTGTGGGCAGGGTTTCTTCAAGGTCCCCTTAAACATCACTTGTACTTAACCTTTCAAATAATAATGAATATCATTTTATAGTTTCCTACCTCAAAATATTTTGACATGCAATATTTCATGTGATCTTACACCATTCCAGGATAGCGACTAGAGAAATGGTGTCTTCATCTAACAAACAAAGAGTCTAAAATATAATGGAATTAAGCCGTTTCCTTAAATGACTTATTTTTTAATATAAATTTATTTATTTTAATTGGAGGTTAATTACTTTACAATATTATATTGGTATTGCCATACATCAACATGAATCCGCCATAGGTATACACATGTTCCCCATCCTGAACCCTCCTCCCTCCCCTACCATCCCTCTGGGTCATCCCAGTACACCAGCCCCAAGCATCCTGTATCATGCATCAAACCTGGACTGGCGAATCATTTCTTATATGATGTTATACATGTTTCAATGCCATTCTCCCAAATCATCCCATCCTCTCCCTCTCCCACAGAGTCCAGAAGATTGTTCTATACATCTGTGTCTCTTTTGCTGTCT
>SJYX01013371.1:216890-254573 GCA_006410675.1 Oreotragus oreotragus
AAAAAAAAAAAAAAAGTACCTAGTCTGGGTACTTTGTCCGTATGTTCTTTATCTTTAAATCTCTTTAAACCTCTTGTCTTCTAAGGTAGTTGTATGTTCTCTTCTGTGATGGGAAAGGGAACAGTCTTGAGATTTTGGCTTGATTTTATGCTTTGGTTCTAACAAGGCAGATTAACAAGATGCCAGTTGAAAGTTTTAAGCCCCCAGATCTTTTCTTTAGTAAATCAGTGCATTTTTCCCTCAGATAACAGAGGTCTTTTGTAATTCAAAGTAGGTTGAAGGATATGGTTTTGTCTCTTTCCTTCTCTTATACACTTTCTTTTCAGTATGTGCTTAGCTGTTAGAAAGCCAAGTCAGTGAAAATGCCACTGGTGGTCCTGTTTCTACTTCAGTCCTGGCTATTATCCCTATTTGACAGTAAAGAAAGACAACATAGGTGTAATGTTTTCTATTACTGTCTTGTCTTCAGAAGCACAAGTCATGCCCCATTACTATTCAGTTTGAGGTCTTCTTTCACAGCCTATGAGTTTGAATGAGCTAGGAATAAAACCATTTAACATATTGGTATTGCATATCAATATTAGGTTCATTTTATCTGTCTTGATACTCATAATGTTTTCCACTCCATTTTCCTTTTTAAAGGAAACAGTTACATTAAGATATAATCTGATAACCTTTTTAAGTATTTTACTGAAGGGCTCTTACAAGCACCTGTGAGGAAGAAATGCGTCACCTATAAAGGAAAAAAAATTACAACTGTCTTTGAATATTAGATGCAAGTATAAATAGAACATTTTCTACATTATTTGGAGGGAGAAATGTGTGACTCCGTAACCTCTCTAACCAGACAAGTTCATGAACATAAAGTTCATGAGTCAAGGAAATAAAATGCTACTTAAATATACAAAAAAAATTATGAGATATTCAACTCAAGCATGCCTCTTAAAAGTGTCTATATCTTATATTCTAGACAATTGAAAGATGAACCAAGAAAAAAAAAAAAAACAAACATGGGGAAGCTATGAAAAGGTAGGGAAAGAAATAACTGCTGCAAGAAAGATGAAGAGAAAAATATGAGAGTGAGTGAGAGTGAGAAAGGAGAAAACCCAAATTAAGTGAATTGTTCCTTTTAAAATAGGAATTTGGCAAAGGGAGGATAAAGTTCTTTGTTCAGGTCAGGAAAGAACCAATTAAACCATGAGCATTTACCTACTGAGGGATCACTAGAACCTGCTTTATGATCAGAATATGAAAAAAAAAATCTCCTGAAGAGTACATCTAGTCCCCTACAACCATTGTATCTGATTATAGAATTATACCACTCAATTCATGAAATACCTCCCCAGTAACGAATGACTGTTTTTACATCTCATAGTAAACAGAAAAGAGGTACGAAATATGACGTCCCCAGATACCCTGCTGGCTTTATGCTTGTATAAAGTTCTCATTCGCCTTCTTTGGCAACTGGATTTCTTTCCTGAAAGACACTGCTCCTGTCGGCTTGGTTCACTTTTTTCCATTCCTCCTTGAAGTGTTAGGGGTACCGACCAGAGGAAAAGAAGACCGACTAGAAAGTTCTCCAGTGTGAAATTGAACCCATAGCCAAACACTGAAAATACTCTCTTTGTGGCTCAGCAAAAGTTCCATTAACTTTTGTTTATTTCTGGGTGCCACAGTACTTCTTCTTGATTATATCCAGCCCCAGCTGTGGAAGTAATAGAAATGTCTTGTGAATCAATTAGTACATGTGAAACTGCTGTACTACAAACAATTTACAAGCACCTGAGCTTGATAATGTTGGTCTCATTTGTACCTTAAATTATAGAAATTCAACCATCCTTACTGAAGACTAGCTTATTTTTTAAGAACTTGTAGAAGTTAGGAATCAGAACTAAGGAGCTGAGCTTTTGTTTCTATTTTCTCCTCCAAAACAAATTTTCTCATGAAATGGCATAGGAACAACTGTTCAAGGGAACTCTTTCTCATTTACAAGGAACTTTTTGGCGTATTTGTGCATCATTTTAAAATCCATGTCTCCCAGTACTATTTCTGTTTGCAAGCCTGGTTTTCAATACATAAAACTGATCATAATCTTTAATATGGTGTTTCTAAGGTGAAAAATCTATTCTGGATAGGCAAATCGTCTGAGAAAGTGTTTGGCACAGTTATTGGCACATAGTTTATTAGTTTCTTTTATTTTTAGATTTTTTTTCACCTTAAAATATTTTCTCTCCTTTTTGACAAATGTGATACCTAGTGCAGCTATTGTCCCCTTTTAAAACAGATTGCTCTACATCAACAACTCATAAAAACAGTAGAGATAGATGAGTATTTCACATATCAAAGAAAAGAAGGCTTGGTTTAGGGTGATTTACAGTTGGATAAAGAAAGCTTACCTCCTTTCTAGGCAGTCAGAATCTTCAATAAATTGCACTATAAGCAGTGAAGTATAATATAAATGTTAATGTATCAGGAAAGATGAAACCTTGGTGGAAATGAAGTATGTAAACCAGTTATGATTAATGTTGTTCATCTGAGCTTTTGGAGTATGATCCATTCTCCCATATACTGCATGACGCTATGATTGAAGGATTCCAGACTCCTATATGCATACCCAACTGTTTGTGCAGGGTGATGTAAAACACCTAGCATGCTGGTGGCCTTCACCTTCCTTAAATATTAAATAATAATAATGCACATTTTGTGTCACTTAAAAGGTAAATATTGCCTTATTGTAAAAGGTCCTAAGTTTTCATCTGTGCAAAGGACTATACCTTGACTTTTCAGTGCTATTTCTAAATGATTTGCTTTATGGTGCTAGTTTTATAAGTGAGCTAAATTGCCCAGATGCTCAGTGCCATCCTAGAGCAGTGGTGGAAAAGCCATCTTTTTGGAAAAGCATCAGTGGAAAAGCATCAGAGTCACAGGGGGAGTTGTACAGGTGATGCTCTTGGGACAGAGTTTACTACAGCCGATGACGAGATGGCGTTTTCTTATTTTTTCCTGAGGCTGATAACTGCTGTCAGAAGATGAGTAGATTGATTTAATTCCCTCCTTCCTCCCTCTATGGTATCTGGCATTAAAAACTTAAAACTAAAAAAGTGATCTCACTTGTGGAAAGGTGCGCTCAAACTCCACACCAGGCTTCAATAGTCATAGGCCACTCAGACATACATCTCATCAGATGTCTCAAACTTTTTTTTTCTATTTTTTGTAAGGGTACATCCATACAGGTGATACACTGTTGTCTGTAATTCTTGGTGTCTTACCTTTAACCTCACATTTCCTCTCCATCTTAAGTAAGTAAATATCATGACCCCAGGGAGCACTGACTCAGCATCCCCACCAATGCCTTCTGACATTGGGGACTTTTTCTCAGACCTCCTTTCCTGTCTGGCTTCAGTCTACATCACTGAAGAGAGGCACTAGTGGAAGACTGGGGAGGCAAAGGGAGAAATGAAAGAGAAGCCATTATCCTGGGAAGCCATCAGATACAGTAGCAGAGAGACTTTCCCACTGGCTCCCGCTTTGCAGGCCTACCAGCCAGACACGACATATTCTTAGATTGACCACAAACTCAACTTTCCAGCCACTCCAGGGCTTTTAAATCAATACTGATTGTTTCTTCGATCAAGTACCTGTAACTGCCCAACTCCTGCCACATTTGTGCAAACCTTAATTTCTATATCGAACCCTTATTCCTCAATAATTTCTAGAATAATTGGACTCTGTTTTTCTGACCAAACTCTGACTGACCAAACCCAGAAAGAGCCATATTATAGGTATAGGCTTATATCTTCTCTGATCTAAGAAGAAAAATAAATTATTCAATTAAGTTTCAGTATTTTATTAGTAGCAAAAATACATGTAGTACGTTCCATGAAAGTATATGAAAAAAAATCTGTGTTTTGACACTATGGTTAAGAAACTCTTCCTCTATTATTATGATTATTATCACTCCTCTGCCATATTTTACCTACAATAATCCCCCTTATTTATGGTGTCTCTTTCTGCAGTTTTAGTTACCAGTTTCGGTCCACAAAGGCCTGAAAATATTGAATGGAAAGTAGTGAAATAAACAATTCATAAGTTCTAGATTGTGTGCTGTTTTGAGTAGTGTGATGAAATCTCACACTGTCCTTATCCATCCCACCCAGACGTGAATCACCCTTTATCCAGTATATCCTGCCAGTTTGTCACTTAGTAGCTATCTTGGTTATCAGGTGGACTGTCACAATAAATCCCTCCTCAGGGGACATACTGCACAATCCTTAGTTCTCCACTTATTTTTGGTATTCTAGTGCTTGTGTTCAAGTCACTGTTCTTTTACAAAATAATGGCCCCAAGAGTAGTGGTTTCAGTCAGTGTAGACCAAGGATTAGCTGAATCAAAATCTCAAAGGGGTGGGGCTGGATATCTGCATTGTAATAAGCATTCAAGATGATTTTTATGCCCAGGGAAGTTCTGGCAACCAGCCTAACAGATGTTAAGTTGACATCTTACCTTTCCCATGAGTATTTTAAAAGAGGAACAAAAAACAAAACAATCATTCAATATGTGTTTATTCCATATGTCTAATGCCTTTGCTAAACACTGTTTGCTCTTCCAGATTATGTCCATCTACAGGAGAACAGATGGGAAGGTAGGAAAAGAGGGACAGAAAGATCTGCCCATAGGTCGAATAAGTGAATAGCTAATGCAAGAGCTTTAGATATTCCTCTGCAGGTCAGTAGAAGAGATATTTTTTATAGTATGAGAGATAATTCCTCTCAGGAAGCCTTAAATACTAATTCTTGGTTGAATGCTTGAAAGTGAAAGTGACATTGCTCAGTTGTGTCCAACTCTTTGGGACCCCATGGACTATGGCCCACCAGGCTCCTCCATCCATAGAATTTTCCAGACAAGCATACTGGAGTGGGTTGCCATTTCCTTCTCCAGAGGATCTTCCTGACCCAGGGGTTGAACTCGGGTATCCTGCATCTCCCGAACTGCAGACAGATGCTTTTACCATTTGAGCCACCAGGGACTGTTCCTACACACAAGCCCGATCTTTTCAGGAGAACTGGGAGCATAACTTTTTCTAATTTTTTAAAGTAAATATTAGAGATTTCCCCTGCCTATTGTTAGAGCCACAAATAGGACCCAACCCAACCCTTCTATAAGCTTTCGTTTTCTTTGTATTTGCAATTGTAAATGGTTTTGTAGTATTGTTATAGATATAGTAGACATAATTGATTTTAACAAGGAATTGGCAATAAAGCTCATTTCAGAGTCTTTTAGCTTTAAGTGGAAATTCATAAAAAGCAAACTAAGAGACGTAAAAAACTGATTGAATCTTATAAACCAATGTATGATCTAAAATAAAAATTCCATATCACAAAACAATTATCTCCAATGATCCAAAAAGGAAAATTTTAAAGTCTGATTATTTCATTCTTAGCTAGATGGAGGAAAAGTTGAACACACTATACTGACAGTGTTTAAAACAGAAAGCCCATTCAACATCTGTTTAACCTCAATTGGAAGGAGATCTCCTTAAAAGTACCTTTTATGCCTTTTAGATTGCTTCGTATCATCGAGGGACATCTTTTCTCCTTCTATATAACTACCTATTTAATGTGATGAACAGCTTTACAGCAGAATTGGTCTGTAGTAGAAAATACAAAAAATTCAATAGATATAAAAACCTGGCTTAGTTTTCATTGCTATTGTAATAGGGTAATGCTAGATCATTTTAGGTTAATAGAGCAAAGTATTTTTAGAAATTACTGGACCTTACATAGATTCTAAAGCAGCAGAAATAAGATTTGAGAACTTTTAGAAAATGGGGAAAGATTCACATTTACAGCTTTGTCATAATGTGAAAGCAACCGTTAGAAAAAATTTTAGCTTATTATGATTTTTAAACAATAAATCTTTTATTGAATATAAAATGAGCTTGCCAAAAAAAAGTTATTTCAAGAGTAATAGCTGGTTTTCTGTAGCATTAATGTGAGCATCCATGTTAAGGCCCTCCCTCTCAGCTGACTAGTGAAATAGAAAATAGAATATAAGAATGGGGAAAGCTTTATCAAGTGGAAATTAGGAGAATGAGATACTCATGCCCAGAAACTTTGAGCAGTTTCTGCAAGGTAAGTACAGACATGATATATCTAAGAATGGGGAGGACAGTCACCACCTATGAAGTTATGCCTTTCAGGGGAAGTAACTACAAGAGATTCCAACATCCTCCTATCCCCACCCTACCCCACTGCCACATGGTCATCACTAACTCACAGAGGCAAAGGCTGGAGGTGAACCCCCAATTGGCTATGTCCATATTAGCTGGGGAAGCCTTGGTGATGTTCACTTCCCTACCACTACACCCCATACTAACACAGTTGATGTAGACAAAAGTCGAGCAGAGAACTGGTATTTGGCTGTGATTGCCTCTTACTAAGAGGGAGTGGGCAAGTAAAAAGTATGAGAAATGAGATTGAAGCAGAACACTCCAGCACATTTCTGACTGCCTCAGCCATGAAGGGAAAGACACCCTCATCCAAAAGTAAAGTTTTCTACCACTGTTGTCTCAGCCCTAGATGCTATCCATACTGGTCCAGGAGAAGAGAGATTCTGAAATAGGAAAATAACATGATAGCAACTCTAAATTTTCATTTTAGCCTTTTATCTAGACTGGTCAGATTAGAATAGGAACCCAGGTACTCTTACAAAACCAGTCTCAACTTCTACCTAGTCAATAATAGACCTTCCTCCACAATGATGGGGCTTCCCAGATGGTGCAATGGTAAAGAGTACACTTGCCAGTGGAGAAGAAGCAAGAGATGCAGGTTCAGTCCCTGGGTTAGGAAGATCCCGGAGAAGGAAATGGCTACCCACTCCAGTATTATTGCCTGGAAAATTTCATGGACAGAGTAATGATGGTGATTATTATGGTGACAAGAACAATGATTATAATGGCAACTACCATTTATTATGCAATTACCATGTGCATGACACTCTGCTAAGCTCTTTCTGGTATTAAATCAGTTAATCATAAGTGAATTTAATAATAAATGATCAAATTTGTTTTTAATGATCATAATCATAACATCAATAGTCATGTACTATCAGTTCAGTTCACTTGCCCAGTTGTGTACGACTCTTTGCGACCCCATGAACCGCGCATGCCAGGCCTCCTGTCCATCTATATAGTAGGTGTCATTATTAGGAATATTCTATAAAGGAGGACTCTGAGCTTAGAGAGACTTACTACCTTGATCAAATTCATTTGTCTAGAGAGAAGCTGAGTTAGGATTTGAGTTTCAGTTCAGTTCAGTTCAGTTGCTTTCCCAGCGTCAGGGTCTTTTCAAATGAGTCAGTTCTTCACATCAGGTGGCCAAAGTATTGGAGTTTCAGCTTCAGCATCAATCCTTCCAATGAACACTCAGGACTGATCTCCTTTAGGATGGACTGGTTGGATCTTCTTGCAGTCCAAGGGACTCTCAAGAGTCTTCTCCAACATCACAGTTTTTCAAAAGCATCAATTCTTTGGCACTCAGCTTTCTTTATCGTCCAACTCTCACATCCATACACTACTGTTGGAAAAACTATAGCCTTGACTAGATGGACCTTTGCTGACAAAGTAATGTCTCTGCTTTTTAATATGCTGTCTAGGTTGGTCATAACTTTCCTTTTTTGGATAAGAAAACACAGAAACTTCAATTAATTTAAGAGATGGTCAGTATCTAGTCTTAGAAATCAGAGCAAATGAGAAAATGAAGAATACAGAGGTTTGAAAAGTCTTTTACCCATGTTCCTTAAGGAATAGTACATTTACAAAGTTAGGAGAAGCAAACATGAGATGAGATTAAGACCTGAATGGCCTAAATGTAGTTTAAAAGAAATTAAAAGATCGCTTTTACACAAATTTTAAAATTCTCTGTTCTAGTTCTGTATAAAAATGTCATTGGTAATTTTATAGGCATTGCATTAAACCTGTAGATTGCTTTGGGTAGTATAGTTCTTTTAACAATATTAATTCTTTTAGTCCAATATTATAGTATATCTGTTTGTGTCATCTTCAGTTTCTTTCATCAGCATCTTATAGTTTTTAGAGTACAGGTCTTTTGCCTCCTTAAGTAAGTTTATTCCTAGGTTTTTCATTCTTTTTGATGTGATAGTAAATGATATTGCTTCCTTAATTTCTCTTTCTGATATTTCATTGTTAATGTATAGACATGCAAGAGATTTCTGTGTATAAACTTTACCAGATTCACTGGTGAATTCTAGTAGCTTTCTAGTAGCATCTATAGGATTTTCTGTGTATAGTATCATGTCATCTGCAAACTGTGACAGTTTTTCTTCTCTGATTGCTATATCTAGGACTTCCAAAACTATTAGCAACACTAGTCAGTAGGAATCCCCAGAGTCATGAGGGGAGCGATGCCTGCTGTAACCCAAGGAGAAAGATACAGACTTTGTGAACAAAGAGGGAGAAAAAGAAATGCCAGGGCAAAAATGGGCTTCACTTCAATGACATTTAAATAACTTGAGAACATTTCAGAGTAAACTGCCCCGAAATCCATCAGACTCTTGTTAAAATGTGTTTGTGCATAACCTAGAGACTCAGCTTTTACACAGCAGTCATCCCGACCAGTGTTTGGTTTATCAGTTGGCCTTCAGCCAGTCAGAGGAATAGCCTTCAAAGAATTAACTGATGACATGAGCTGCTTGCGGAGTTCCACTGCAGCTGCCAGGAAAGAAGAATTGCATTCATCACCAATGGGATTTTCTAAATAAAAAGAAGCAATTTCATGACAGCACAGCCTGCAGCAGTTATGAGTCTCCATTTCACTCCACGCAGCAGATGTCAAGAGAGCTGTGATAATTTTCTTCTCGTCTTTCAACCTGACATTATAGTGTGGAAGAAAGGGGGCTGGAATTTGTGAATTAATTGCACTCTCTTGGTTTTGAAACTTATATGAACAAGGCAATGTGGTTGGGACAACTTTTTCTACACCTGAGTAGTTATTTGTGCATTTTTAGTATCAGCATTGAACAACCTCTTCCCCACAAAGATAGAGTAAAATGTGGCTTTGGTGTGGGTTGGGCAGGAGTCCTTCAGAAGGCACAGACACATATCTCAGAAACAGTGCACAGAACGGCCTCTGTATGGTTCCATTGGGATGCTTTTCTACAATTTCACTTTCAAACACACCACCTGTGTTGGTGGCATCTTCCAGAAAGCAGATCTAAGACAAAAGAAGAAGGATAAGATGGGAAACACCTGTGAAAAATTAAACATGGGGGAGTAGAAGTAGGAGAGTCTGCCAGCCATCATTCTTCTCTGACGCTTGAGAAAGAAGGAAAGAGGGCTGGGTCGGAAAAGATTCAGACTACCCAGCTCTAGGTATGTGGTGTGACCACGAAAAAATATTGGCCAGATCAATGGTGAACTTGAATGTAGAGAACCCCACATCACACAGAAATAGCCAGGCCCAGGAACATAGCCATACTGAGTCACCAGCTAGGGGCTGCTGGGAGGTGTGTCCTGAGCTCAAATGTTGCAACTAACTGCATCCTAACACCTGAATAATAGGACAGCAGGTAATTTCTCGACAGGAGATCCAAATGGTATGTGTCGTAGCTGCTTGATTTTTTTCCCCTTTTTCTTTCCCTTCACAAACACTATACTGTCAGCTCCTCGAAGGAGGTTTCTGTTTTTCTTTTTCTAGCTACTTTATCCTCCACACCAGGAACTGGCAAGCATTACTGTTGTTGTCCAGGCACTAAGTGGTGTCCAACTCTTTTTCACTCCATGGACTGCAGCACACCTGGCTTCCCTGTCCTTCACAGATTTCGCTCAAACTCATATCCACTGAGTTATGATGCCATCCAATTATCTCAGCCTCTATTACCCTCTTCTCCCTCTGCCCTCAATCTTCCCCAACATCAGGGTCTTTTCTAATGAGCTGGCTCTTTGCATCAGGTGGCCAAAGTACTGGAGTTTCAGCTTCAGCATCAGTTCTTTCAATGAATATTCAAGGTTGATTTCCTTTGGGATTGACTGGTTTGATCTCTTTGCAGTTCAAGGGACTTTCAAGAGTCTTCTCCAACACCACAGTTCAAAAGCATCAGTTCTTCAGTGTTCAGCCTTCTTTATGGTGTAACTCTCATATTAATACATGACTACTGGAAAAACCATAGCTTTGACTATGGTTTGGCAAATGTTAGGTGTTCAGTAATTACTTGTTTCTTTATAGTCCAACTCTCACATCCATAAATGACTACTGGAAAAACCATAGCCTTGACAAGATGGGCCTTTGTTGGCAAAGTAATGTCTCTGATTTTTAATATGCTGTCTAGGTTGATCATAACTTTCCTCCAAAGGAGTAAGTATATTTTAATTTCATGGCTGTAATCATCATCTGCAGTGATTTTGGAGCCCAAAAAAATAAAGTCTCCTTGGACTGCAAGGAGATCCAACCAGTCCATCCTAAAGGAGATAAGTCCTGAGTGTTCATTGGATGGACTGATGTTGAAACTCCAATACTTTGGCCACCTGACTTTGGCCACTGAAGAGCTGACTCATTTGAAAAGACCCTGATGCTGGGAAAGATTGAAGGCAGGAGAAGGGTATGACAGAGGATGAGATGGTTGGATGATATCACCAACTCAATGGACATGAATTTGGGTAAACTCTGGGAGTTGGTGATGGACAGGGAGGCCTGGCGTGCCACACTCCATAGGGTTGCAAAGAGTTGGACATGACTGAGCGACTGAACTGAATGCTGAATGAATGCAAAGAAAATGGTAGTGATTGAGCTCTTGCAAGGGGCCTAGGAATATAGTAATACTCCATTAATATTCCTACTCCTAATACTCTGAAAAGACCCTGATGCTGGGAAAGATTGAAGGCAGGAGAAGGGTATGACAGAGGATGAGATGGTTGGATGATATCACCAACTCAATGGACATGAATTTGGGTAAACTCTGGGAGTTGGTGATCGACAGGGAGGCCTGGCGTGCCGCACTCCATAGGGTTGCAAAGAGTTGGACATGACTGAGCGACTGAACTGAATGCTGAAGAAAGAAAGAAAGAAAGAAAGAAAATGGTAGTGACTGAGCTCTTGCAAGGGGCCTAGGAATATAGTAATACTCCATTAATATTCCTACTCCTAATACTCATGACTACCATGCAAGAAGACATTTTAATCCATTTAACAAAAAGGAAAATCAGAAATTGTGAAGATTAAGTAAACTTGCCTAGGTCACAGGGTATTTTAACATAGATGAATATTGCCTCTAAAGCCCTTAGCCTTTCCACTATTCTAAGTTGTTGTGCTGTTAAGTAGCTAAATCAGTTAGTTCAGTTCAGTCACTCAGTCATGTCCGACTCTTTGCGACCCAATGAATCGCAGCATGCCAGGCCTCCTCTAGCTTTGTTCATAGTGATGCTTCCTAAGGCCCACTTAACTTTGGATTCCAGGATGTCTGGCTCTAGCTGAGTGATCATACCATTGTGGTTATCTGGGTCATAAAGATCTTTTTTTTGTATAGTTCTTCTGTATATTCTTGCCACTTCTTCTTAATATCTTAAGCTTCGGTTAGATTTATACCATTTCTGTCCTTTATTGTGACCATCTTTGCATGAAATGTTCCCTTGGTATTTCTAATTTTTTGAAGAGATCTCTAGTCTTTCCTGGAGAAGGCAACAACAACCCACTCTAGTGTTTTTGCCTGGAGAATCCCGGACAGCGGAGCCTGGTACTCTGACATCTATGGTATCACACAGAGTTGGACATGACTGAAGCAACTTAGCAGCAGCAGCAGCAGCAGCTAGTCTTTCCCGTTCTATTGTTTTCCTCCATTTCTTTGCACTGGTCACTGATCACAAGAATAATATTGTATAGGAACCTGGAATGTTAGGTCTGTGAATCAAGGCAAATTGGAAGTGGTCAAACATGAGATGGCAAGAGTGAATGTTGACATTTTAGGAATCATTGAACTAAAATGGACAGGAATGGGCAAATTTAACTCAGAAGACCATGATATCCACTACTGTTGGCAAGAATCCCGTAGAACAAATGGAGCAGCCATCATGGTCAACAGAAGAGTCTGAAATGCAGTACTTGGATACAATCTCAAAAATGGCAGAATGATCTCTGTTCGTTTCCAAGGCAAACCATTCAATATCAGAGTATTCCAAGTCTATGCCCCGACCAGTAATGCTGAAGGAGCTGAAGTTGAACAGTTCTATGAAGACCTACAAGACCTTCTAGAACTAATATCTAAAAAAGATGTCCTTTTCATTACAGGGGACTGGAATGCAAAAGTAGGAAGTCAAGAAACACCTGGAGTAACAGGCAAATTTGGCCTTAGAGTGCAGAATGAAGCAGGGCAAAAGCTAATAGAGTTTTGCCAAGAGAACACACTGGTCATAGCAAACACCCTCTTCCAACAACACAAGAGAAGACTCTACACATGGACATCACCAGATGGTCAATACCTAAATCAGATTGATTATTTTCTTTGCAGCCTAAGATGGAGAAGCTCTATACAGTCAGCAAAAACAAGACTGGGAGCTGACTGTGGCTCAGATCATGAACTCCTTATTGCCAGATTCAGACTTAAATTGAAGAAAGTAGGGAAAACCACTAAACCATTCATGTATGACCTGAATCAAATCCCTTTCGATTATACTGTGGAAGTTAAAAGTAGATTCAGGGGATTAAATCTGATAGACAGAGTGCCTGAAGAACTGTGGATGGAGGTACATGACTTTGTACAGGAGACAGGGATCAAGACCATCCCCATGGAAAGGAAATGCAAAAAACAAAATGATTGTCTGATGAGGCCTTAGAAATAGCTGTGAAAAGAAGAGAAACAAAAAGCAAAAGAGAAAAGGAAAGATATATCCATTTGAATGCAGTGTTTCAAAGAATAGCAAAGAGAGATATAAAAGCCTTCTACAGCCATCAGTGCAAAGAAGGAAGACAATAGAATGGGAAAGACTAGCAATCTCTCCAAGAAAATTAGAGATACCAAGGGAACATTTCATGCAAAGTAGAACATAGATCTATGCTAACTGGAGGGGAATTTTCTCCCTATCACATTTAATAATAAAACAATGTTTAAGTGTTAAAACCATTTTTAAATTATTGTAAATATTAGTATTTTAACTCTTGTTCTAAGGTTTCATGATTATGTGTTTTCCTTATATATTTATTTTGACTCTGGCCTTAAATATTGCTATTCTTGATTTTGCAAATTGACTTTTAAATTCCTCTCTTAGGCTTTTGAATCCTGAGACTGATTTTACTTTCTTCTTCTGAGTTAGAGTGAGAATAGGACTACTCTCTGAGACGGCATTATATAATATTATATTCCTATGTAAAGTCTACAGGTAGAGATAAAATTTAAATGCTTATTATCACTATTCCACCACTGGAGGAATTATGTGAAAGAAGGGAGATGGCAGTTGATATACTCACCAATAAATGAAGATATTCAGGAGAGCCAAACTTTAGAAATAAGGAGAGTAATACAAACTCATATCTAAAATATGAACTAAATTTAAATTAGAAGATGATTCCTATTTTTTTTGGTTTGTCTATATATAAAGCTTTAAGTTATGATTTTTTAATATTATCTATAATTTAAAGTGATAGACAAAGTATATGCATATAAAATATAGATATATACATGTATATTTATACATATGTGTATATAAATATAACATATCTATAAATTATCAAGAAAAAATAAGGCTTCAGCTCAAAGGCTGTTACTGAAGCAAGTTTTATATGCTGTTGGGAAAAGGGTAAAACTTTACAGCATGTAAAAATACAAACTACACTTGAAATCCTGCTTTGGCTAAAATCCTAAATTCTTTTTAACTAATGAAAGAAAAAATGGGATTATGGTAGATATTTCCAATCCAGTTTAAAAAAAAAAAATAGTGTTAACTTCTGCCTGTCAAAGGAGATCATTATTTGTAACCTAAATCTGTTGATGTTTTTGTTGGACATTGATTCATTAAAAGAAAATTCATAGGTAAGCCCTTCCTGCCAGTTGTCTGAAAAGCAAACTGAAATAAATTGGCAGGAGGGGTTTAGGCATGAATCAGAACTCTGCTTGCTTGCTTCCTTTCCAGCATCTATAGGGGAAAACTTGTGACATTATTTCCAAACTGGAAATTTTGATCAGATTATACCCGGGATTCTGAATTTTAAAAAGTAGCTATACAAGCAAAGTACTGGCAGGATTTTTAAGCTATTAGATATATTTTAATTAATGACATATATAACTAGAATTATTAAACTTAAAGCAACATTTGTAAAAGTGATATGAATGAACTCTCAGGTAGTGTAATTGAGGTGGTGGGAACCATGCCAGGAAACAAATGAGTGAATGAATGGGAAAATTTTCACTTGAAAAAAAAAAAAAAAAACCTAAGAAGGATGTGTAGCAGACTTATTCTGTGTTGCCCTCTGGGTTAGGTACCTCCTAACAGCCACTCAAGACCCATCTCTATCTTTCTAGACCCTGGGGTCTATAACTCCTGTAATTTCTATACTCACAATTTCAAGATCAAGGTTAACAAATGTTTTCTATGAAGATCCAGATAGCAAATATTTAGGCTTTGTAGACCAAATGGACTCTGTTACAAGTACTTATCTCTGCTGCTGTAGCACAAAATCAGCTATAGGCTAACATATATTTTCAAAAGGCTGTGAGAAAAAAATATCTGTGGACCTGTTCTAGACTCCAGTCTAAAGTTCCCCATAGGTACATGAGTCAGAGGGTATGTAGTTTGTAGAGCACTCACTTTGTGATACAAGATCTTAGAAAATAGAATAGTTAAGGTGTGAGGAGAAAACATCACACATAGTACGAAGATAGAGATCCCTTTTTTAAAATCATAAAAAAAAAAAAAACCTATCAGACCTATGAAAGGACTTGGTTCTCCAGAAAAAAACAGGAAATCATTCTGACGCATTATTTTGATGGCCCCTAGAATAGAAGCTTATTTATGAAATAAGGGGAAAAAAAAAAAAAAAAACCTAAGAAGGATGTGTAGCAGACTTATTCTGTGTTGCCCTCTGGGTTAGGTACCTCCTAACAGCCACTCAAGACCCATCTCTATCTTTCTAGACCCTGGGGTCTATAACTCCTGTAATTTCTATACTCACAATTTCAAGATCAAGGTTAACAAATGTTTTCTATGAAGATCCAGATAGCAAATATTTAGGCTTTGTAGACCAAATGGACTCTGTTACAAGTACTTATCTCTGCTGCTGTAGCACAAAATCAGCTATAGGCTAACATATATTTTCAAAAGGCTGTGAGAAAAAAATATCTGTGGACCTGTTCTAGACTCCAGTCTAAAGTTCCCCATAGGTACATGAGTCAGAGGGTATGTAGTTTGTAGAGCACTCACTTTGTGATACAAGATCTTAGAAAATAGAATAGTTAAGGTGTGAGGAGAAAACATCACACATAGTACGAAGATAGAGATCCCTTTTTTAAAATCATAAAAAAAAAAAACAAACCTATCAGACCTATGAAAGGACTTGGTTCTCCAGAAAAAAACAGGAAATCATTCTGACGCATTATTTTGATGGCCCCTAGAATAGAAGCTTATTTATGAAATAAGGGGAAAAAAAAAAGAAAACTTGATTAGGAGTAGTATTATTGACAACCCTCCAATTTCAAGGCTAAGGGACAAGCCTGCCTCAGAATGAAGCTGGAGCAGGACAGCAGAGAATCCCCCTACCACTGCTGTCATAAGTTAGAATGCACGGCTTCCCTGGTGGTGCAGAGGTTAAAGCATCTGCCTGCAATGTGGGAGACCTGGGTTCGATCCCTGGGTTGGGAAGATCCCCTGGAGAAGGAAATGGCAAACCAATCCAGTATTCTTGCCTGGTGAATCCCATGGACAGAGGAGCCCGGTGGGCTACAGTCCTTGGGGTTGCAAAGAGTCAGACACGGCTGAGAGACTTTACTTACTTCAAATGACAAGCAACAGACATCTGTCCCTGAGAAAGACGTAAGAAAACTGAGGTTTGAGCACAAAGGAAAGGCTGAGAGCTGACAGTGGAACAGTCACCTTGAGGAGAAACCTCTGGCTACATATCTCCCAAGATTGATACAAGATAGCCTTAAAGTAAAACTCAAACCAGTTCAGAGACTGAGCAAAATGATTCAAGCTTTCATACGGTTGCTCTAGCAGAAAAGGCACCCCTAGTCCCAGGCTTAAATATGTTTTATACATATATGAAAATAAGAAAAAAGAACCCTCTGTCAAGAGACAAAGCAAGTAACAGAATCAGACTCAGAAATGACCCAAACATTGGAAATACCAGATAGGGAATTTTAAATACCTATCATTAATAAGTAATAAGTTATAAATATAGTGGAAAACATACTCAACATGCCTCAACAGCTATGAAATCTTACCAAAAAAAATGATGTAAAAAATAGTCACGTACAAATGCTAGAAATGCCTTCCCAAAATGAAATGGCTTTTGAGACTAAAGGATGAATGAATGATATAAAAATCAGAGAATATCAGCAGACCTACACCACAGGAAATTAGAAAAGCAATGCAAGATTTTAGGCAAAAGGAATATGATCCTGGACAAAAACCTGGATCCACACAAATATGCATAAATGAAGAACTCTAGAAATAAAGTGGAGGTAAATACTAAAGACATTTTTTCTCACTTTTATTTGCTCCAGAAAATAATGAAATGTATGTAAAGAACTAGTAGCTATGCCTTAGGGTTTATACATATGTAAATTTAAAGTGGATGACATCATACATCATTGGCAATATGCTGTTATACGAATTGCACTCTAAATAAAGCAGCATAATATTTGAAGTACACTGTTATTAATTAATCATGTATATTGAAAGCCCTGGGCAACTACTACATTTTCTCAAAGAGGTACATATAATAAGCTAATAATGGAGAGAAAATGAATTGTGTAAATTAATCAAAATTAAGCCATGAGAAAGAGACAAGAAAGAACAAAAACAGATGGAACAAATGGAAAACAAATAGCAAGAAGATAGGTTTCAGTTAATCTATATCCGTATTTACTTTTTTAAAAAATGGCTTAATTTTTAACACTAGTTAAAAGCCAGAGACTGTCAGATTGGCTAATGTCTCAGTCTGTTCAGGCTGCTAAAACAAATACTATAGATGGAGTGACTTGTGTAATACAGACATTTCTCTCTCCCAGCTCTGCAACTGGGAGTTCGAGACCATGGCGCTTGGCAGGGCTGGTATCTGGTGAGTGCTTCCTGATAGATAGACAGCTGTCTTCTCACTGTGCCCTCACATGAGAAAAGAGCCCTCATGACCTAATCACCTTACGATTTCAGTATAAGAATCAGAGGACAGAAAGTGGCATATTCAACTTACAGCAGATAAAAAGCAAGACACAACTTTATTCTGTCTAGGATAAACTATTTAAATATAAAGAGAAATGTAGAGTAAAAACAAAAGAATGAAAAAATATATGCTACGCCAATACTAATCCAAAGAAAGCTGGAGTGACAATATTAATATCAGACAATATAGATCAAGGAATACTATCAAGAACAAAAGAAGGACATCACATCATGATAAAGGGTGCAGTTAATTTATAAGACATAGAGATCCTAAATATGTACACATTTACAACAAAACTTCAAATTACATGAAGCAAAAAGGAATATAATTAAAAGGATAAATGAACAAATGCACAATTAATTTTGGAACTTCAATGCTCTCCTCTCAAAAATCAGAACAAATAGACAAAGAAATCCTTCTGTAAGGATACAGAAGATTTGAAAAATGCTATCACCTAACTTCATCTAATTAATGTTTATAGAATGCTCTGCCCAACAATAGCAGAGTACACAGTTTTCTTCAAGTACTCATGGAACATTCACCATATTTTGATAGAATAAATAACATATTAATAATTTTAAATTAATTTAAGTTATATATAGTATTCTCCATACCAATAGTGAACCAGAAATCAATAGACTATTGAAAAATATTCTAACATCTGGAAATTAGATAACACACTGTTTTAAACAATTCATGAGGCAAGAAGTCACAAAGGAAATCACAAAATATTTTGAATTGAATAATAATCAAAACATCACATCTAATGTGTGGGATGTTACTCAAGTAGTCCTTAGAGGAAAATGCTTATACAAGGAAAGAGGTCTTAAATCTATTATCTAGGTTTTTCTATTTTAAGAAACGTTGAAAAGAGCAAACTAAGCCTAAAAAAAACAGGGAAGGAAATTATAGATTTAATCAGAAACAAAAAAAAAACAATAAAATGAAACAAAAAATTGGGGGGAGGTTGATAGATCAATAAAAATGATAAAACTCAAGCTAGGCTGATCAGGAAAAAAAGAGGACACAACTAACCAACACGTGGAATGAGTTAAGGACCATCACTGTAAAAGCTACAGATATTAATAGGGCAATAACAGGCTACCAGTGTTATGTCCTTACATGTGACAGGTTGGAAGAAATGAACAAGTCCCTTACAAGACACAAACTACCAATCTGATTAGTCTGATATCTATTAAAGGAATTAAATTTGTAGCTAAGAAGTTTCTAGATAAGGCCTTGATGTTCTCGCTTATAAATTCTATCATACACTGAAGGAAGAAAGTATGACAATTCTACAAAACTTTTCAAAGATGTAATAGTTAAATTAATATGCTTATCTTGTTTTATGAAGCCAGTATTACCTTGATATCAAAACCAATTAGAGTACAAGAAAACTATAGAGTCTCATTCATGAATGCGTGTGTGTGTGTGTGTGTGTGTGTGTGTGTGATATTTAGGTGACAGGACCAAGGCCAAGTGAGACTTGTACCCAAGAATGCAAACTTAATTCAACATTTCAAAATGAATCAAAAAGGCAAAACTATATTGAAAAGCCAAGCAGTGGTTGCTGGGGCTGGGCTAGAGCTTGGGGGACAAAGTGTTGACAAAGAGGCCTGAAAGAATTTCTAGTAGAAATGAAACTTTATCTCTCCTGATGGTTGTGACTGTTACATGAGTGCATATATTTGTCAAAAGTTATAGATCTATACACTTAAAAAGGTGAATGCTGTTAAATGTAAATTATATCTCAGTGAATCTGATCTAAAACAAAAAAAAAGTCACCCTAAATTCAAGCAAAATAAATAATAAATTTCCTTGCTCAAATAATTTTTGAATGTTTGCTATGTAAGTGGCATTGGTTGAGGGCTATTATCCAAATATAACTTTTTCTCTTTGTTTTAAGTATAATGTGAGTTATGTATGACATACTGATTTTTTCCAGTAAATATTTTCATTTATATAAGACACTATCTTAATGGCTCAGTTAAAGTATCATTTAAGAAAGCTTTTCCTACTTAAAAAAAAAAAAATTCTGAATTCCTTTTCTTTTCATAACAAACCTATAAGCAAATAGGTAAAATCATGAACATAAAATCATTTTATTTCTTTCAAAAACTATTTCAGAAATCCACAGTGAAATAAATAATGTTTTGTTCTTGTTCTATTACTTGGTAAAGGACAGTTGTTAGTGTAACCATCATTTTAAAATTAGAGTAAATAAGGCTTTTTCTATACAAAATTTTTGACAGCGAGCATGCCATTGTATGGAGTGAAAAAGAGTAAAAGAGTATCAGAAATGATGTTAAGACTTTGAATTGCTTTTTCTTTCATGAAGTGTATTGATAAACCACTTTTCTCACACAATAGCCCGTAATCAATATGCTATAAGACTCATTACCATGAATTAGTAGTAAGAAATGTTACTTTACCCTTTAACTGCTAAGACTGTAATACTTGGCATCATTTTAATGAGTTGCCTATGACTTATTCACCATCTAGTATTAACTGGGGAAAAAAAAAAAAAAGACATTCCAGGTAATACTGCACACTGAAATAGATAAAGGAGCACTTTTGGAAATCAAGCAAAACTTTGTGTAGAATTTCTTTCTAGACACATATTTAGAGTAACAAATCACTGTATGAATTTAGAGTTCAAATGTATTTCTGAGAGAATGAAAGTGTTCTCATTGTCTGAAGCTCTCTATGCTGTAAATTCTGGATGATGCAGACTGAAATCTGCTCAGAGGAAGGTAAGTACATTTAATATTGAGTAGTGTGACCTCGGCTATTTCATGATTTCATAGTGAAGTGAAGTCGCTCAGTCATGTCTGACCCTTTGCGACCCCATGGACTGTAGCCTACCAGGCTCCTCCCTCCATGGGATTCTCCAGGCAAGAGTACTGGAGTGGGTTGCCATTTCCTTTTCCAGGGGATCTTCCCGACCCAGGAATCGAACCCAGGTCTCCAGCATTCCAGGCAGATGCTTTAACCTCTGAGCCACCAGGGAAGCCATCCTGTTTATAATATTCCTGTTCTACATGAATGGGAAGAAAACCTCTGCCCAAAGTTTCACTTATTTTTATTTCTTATTATGCAAATATTTTTTAAACTATCATTAAATGCCAAATAAAAGAACAGCATTTCTTCACAATCTCACCTCAACAATTAAATTAAAAATTTTTCATTATCCTTTTGAAGCCTTGACAATGTCTGTAAAATTTTTGACATAGTAGTAAACACAGTGATAAAATTGTTTACTCATTCATTCAGCAAATATTTACTAAGTGCCAACATGATTTTGATTAGGCTTCTTTCATAGTAAAGAATCTGCCTGCAATGCAGGAGACCCTGGTTGGATTGCCTGGGTCAAGAAGCTCCCCTGGAGAAGGGACAGGCTACCCACTCCAGTACTGTTGGGCTTCCCTTGTGGCTCAGCTGGTAAAGAATCCACCTGCAGTGTGGGAGACCTGGGTTTGATCCCTGAGTTGGGAAGATGCCCTGGAGAAGGGAAAGGCTATCCATTCCATTTTTCTGGTCTGGAGAATTCCATGGACTATACAGTCCATGGTATCGCAAAGAGTCAGACACAACTGAGCAACTTTCACTTTCACCGTGATTTTAGGAACTTTGGTTATAGCAGACCAAAACCAATCTCTGCTTTCTTGAAGAGTAAATTCCAGGGGATTGAAGATAGATGATTAAGAAAAGAAAAGAAGTACAATTTGTTACTGTTAAAAGGTGATAAATATTTTGGTTAAAGAAAAGAAGATATGGGGGTGTCAAGAGTGTCTGGGAACAGGGAAGGGCAATGCGCTGATAAATACTAGTATAAGCAGAGTAGGTCTCCTTGAGAAGGCAATACTAGAACAAAGACTCAAAGGAGGTGAAGTGGCTAGCCTTGTGGATGTCAAGGGAAAGAGAGTTCCAGACAGGGCCCAGAGCCAGGCTGAGGCCCTAGATAGGAACTGGACTGGAAGCAAGGTGGCTGGAGTGCAGGAAGCAATGTGGAAGATGGTAGGGGACGGAGAGAGAGAGAGCTGTTGGAGGGGTGGGGAAGGAGAGGGCTTTTTGAGGGCTTCAGTTCTTGGGCTGTATAAGTGTATTGTATTCTTCTTGCTTATTTTTTCACCACCTACCATCATATCAGAAGCATCTTCCATATCATTTCATCCTCTTCTATATCCAGTATATGGTAGGATAGAAAGTAATTCCCCCAGTGATGTTAGCCTGACCAATGGAGCAAAAACAACCTTCTGTGAAAAAGAAAACAGGGAAAGATATAAATCAGATACATTTTATTTTTGGAACCTCTCATTTACCTCAGCATTTATTCTCTCCCATCCCCATGACCACACCTAAGTGCCTAAAGTAAAAAAAAAAAAAAACCTGTCTAATATTTATAGGTCTTAAAGTTTTTCAGAGATTGATATTTATTTTTTTTTTGCTGGCACTCTCCTGGATGTGAAAGAAGCAATGTTTAACACAAAAGGAAATTGCAAAGAAAGAATTTCAAACATTGGAATCTTCTCTCAAGATGTGTAGGGGAGACCTTGTCTCAGGGATGGCTAGGATGGTTACTATAACAGATAAGCCAATATGTTTACCCTTCTATGAATGTATGTGGCTAGAGCTGGAATTTGGTCCAAAGATGACTGTTTAAAATCATATAATTCTAAGGCAAGTATTCCTTCTTTATATTTTTAAGAAAGTCTGCCTTTTCCCAGGGGATAGTGTTAGAATTGACAGTTGGACAGACTGAGCGACTTCACTTTCACTTTTCTCTTTCATGCATCGGAGAAGGAAATGGCAACCCACTCCAGTATTCTTGCCTGGAGAATCCCAGGGATGGGGGAGCCTGGTGGGCTGCCGTCTACGGGGTCACACAGAGTCGGACACGACTGAAGTGACGCAGCAGCAGCAGCAGCAGTGTTAGAATTGATGTGTCTCACACCCATGGTTCCTGTCACTACACTAGCTATTCTGCAAGCTTTACTCATTTTTCCAAAACTATTGTCAATGTCCTTTGTATATGCAATAAATAGAAACCAGAGCCTGCTCATTACTATGAAATGCTTTCATGATCTCACATTATTATTTCTTTTTAGATGCAGCCAGCTAAAATGTGTTCTTGAAATGTGGCAATTAAACAAAAGATTCAAATTTCCCTTTTTGCTTTCAAGTGACTAGTTAATTAGATGATTTACTGTTTAAATGCTACCCAACCTATGTGACTGTTCATTACATTTATTTCCAGTGTAAATATAAACTTAAAAACAAAAAAGCTTAAAATAAGTATTGGTTATATAAAATTGAATGCACTCATTTATTCCATGTTATTTTGCCAGTTTCACATTAGATTTGTTCCTGTGTGGAAGCACATTGGTCAATCAAATTAATTTTCTCTCTCACATCTTCATCATTTATTCCTTACAGAAACAGTCATTCCTAAGACTTAAAATGAAATATCTCAAATGTTGTTTTGCTTGACTGCCATTTTATATTTAGGTAAGCATTTCTTTTTTAGTGCTGTCAAAGCTATCTAATGTGATATGCTATAGGACTTTAGTTTCTCTAAGTCCATATTTATTCCATTGGCATAAATACATGTGTTTCAGTAAATTTAAATTCCTATTAATAGGAGGCAGAATTATTTTTAGTTACGTAGAGTAGGTATCCTCCTTTTTTCCTCATTTCTGTTTCTAAATCAATTCTCCTTCAGTAATGCCTGCTTCTTTAAAGTGCAGTTTATCCATTTTTAAGAAAAATCAGATTTTTTTTTTTCCTTTTTACTCTCATCTACCAATGCCAGGCAACTGTCATCCCCCACCTGGATCTCAGTTACTAGTTACTTTAATATGTGGCTCACCATACTCTTCTTCATTCTAGTGATTTATTGTCTACATCTGTGACCTCTAAATCTGGCATTGTAGTTTCTTAGCATGTCCCCTGAAGAGATCTTTTTTTCTCTTTAACTGCACCACCTTGAAAAATCTCAGTTTTAAACATCTCCCTCTTGACCTCCAATCTTTTCAATTCTGTGATTCTGTACTTGCATTTTACCACCTTAGGACCTCCGGTCAGTTCACTCCACTGTATTTCACCCTCAGTCACCACCATGTCCCCATGCCCTTCCTTACACAACTTTAGATTCTGAGTCCATCAGAATCAACATAATCTTCTCCTCAACACCTTTGCATCTCTATACATCCCCTAACTCTCTTATTCTTTGCCTATAGCCATGAATCATAACGGCCACTTATATACTCTCGTGTAATATTATACCTCTCAAATAAACTGCCTTCCCTAGTCTCTGAAATGAGTACTGCAAACCTGTTCCTATCCTCTTTCAGTTTCTAACATAAGTCCCTATATCCATCTTGGCCAATTACTATTTCATATTGAGAGAGAAAATTAAAGCTCCCAGATTAGAGCTACTCCCCTTTCCTACAACCAAACGCACCAACCACTCTACTTCTATATAACCACATTGCCATTAAAATAGAAGAAAAATATCTCTCTTCCTCCCTAATGTTACTCCTCCATTAGTGTTCTGTATAACCTCCATTTGGTAAGTTACTGTGTGCCTTACTTTTCTCATCCATAACCTCAAAGTGAATGAAGAGTAATTAGTAAGAGCATTGTAACCCGATCAGAGCCTGGCATATCAAGCGCTTTACAGTTTAGCCATTTTTATTTTTTTCTCAGTATTTATTTTTGCAATTTCTCCCATTATCTCCAGCATCAGTTTCTCCCTCTCACCTAGATGATGCACACTGGCATATAAAGATGACTTAAAACTTTCTTTAGATACTAGGAAGGTCTGCATCCAACTACACCCTATATTGACTGTATATATTCACTGTCTGTACTCACTGTATCTGCTTCCTCATTTTCAGTTCTTTCTTTAGCTCTCTTTAATCAAGCTTTCAAACCCATCGCTGAAATAAATCTAATAAATGTCATCATAGCCACAGCTGACATGGTTGACTTCTCCTTTTAGCTTCAAATTCTTAATTTTATAGGATTTTCTTCCCCTACATTCAATAGTGATGTCCCTCATAGCTCAGTTAGTAAAAAACCCACCTGCAGTGCAGGAGTCTGCCTGCAAGGCAGAAGACTGGGGTTCAATTTCTGGGTTGGGAAGATCCCCTGGAGAAGGAAATGGCAACCCACTCCAGTATTCTTGCCTGGAAAATCTCATGGACAGAGGAGCCTGGCAGGCTACAGTCCATGGGATCACAAGGGTTTGACACGATCGAGTCGCCACTAAACCACCACCATCACCACATTCAACAGTACTTACTACTAATTTACCCACTTCTTCTAATATACTTTTATTATTTATTTCTAGTTGGGAAGTATTCTCCATGAATCTTTTGCTATTTTGTGCACATATTGCAAGCAGAGGCACTGTCTGTCTTTGGTCCAAACTATCTTTTCAAGGATTTTGTGTAACAGATAGCCTTGTCGGATATATATGGTGTCCTTCCCAAGTTCCAAAAGTAGATTTGTTCACTGCCCAGTATAATAAAATAATGTCTGGGGGGAAAGTGGAAAAGGTTAACTGTCTATTAGAAAGATTCAAGTTTCCCAAGTTGACAGTCTTCAGTTAGGGCACAAACGAGCTGCATGTATGTACAGCATCTACTGGACCCTGCTGTGTTACCTACCATGGAACCTGGGATATAAACATGATATAAACATGCTATGCTGATTTTACCTGCTATGCTGGAAGCAATATCATTTTTTGCTTCTGACCTAAGAGCCTATCTTCTGCTAGGATTCATGAAACTTTAGCAAGCTAATTGGTTAGCTTGCAAGAAGGGCAAAAATCTCAGAACTTTCACATTTCTTGATACTTCTTAGTAGCCAGTTCTTCTATATTTAAAAAAATTTTGAGCTTAGCCCTTGTAATGTTTTTTAATCTATCAGCATGTTCTTCCTTGGCAAGCTTATGCAGTATCCTGCTAACTCCCAAATGTGTAATTGCAGCCCTGGTCTCTCCACCGAACTGCAGATTCTTAGATTCAATTTACCTTAAACTTTGGCTTGGCTATCTGATTGCTATCTCAGATTTAATATTGTGAAAATTAAGTCATTAATATTCACCACTCCCTGCTCTGCCCCAAATGTATTCATCCTCAAATATTTCTCCTACTAGTAAATAGCACTAGTATCTACTCAGTTGTTTAAACACCTAGGTAATAATTAGCTTGAAATTATGTCATAAATGCTATTACTTCTCATTATTCACCCCATCACTCTGGTTTGAATCTCTTAAAGCTTATATCTACATTATAGCAGTAGATTCCTTATGACTTTCTTAGCCTTAATAATTACCTATAGGTCAACCAAGGTGTTGTTTTAATCATAATCAAAAGGTAAGAGTACCTTCTTAAAAAATATTTTTCCCCTCAAGATAAAATCCAAATTTCTTTCCATAATCATACATAATCTGAAAATCTAGAGGCAGATATGTTTATTATATTTCTTCCTAATCCTTTTAACAGTTAGGTTTTCTTCTAATCTTGTTTGAATTCCCTTATGCCATTAAAATGCTTTATAGTTCATTTCTATAGCAGTATAATATTCTATCACATGAATGGATCATAACTTATGTAACTAATATCCCAGTTTTGGACATTTGATTTTCCTGAAGTCAAAGAATAGGATCTCAGTTTGACCTATTGATGGAAGTTTCATGAAAACTATGAGAGAATATATTTTCTATCAGATTTAGGGAAGGAAAGTATGGCTTAAGAATAGGCCACACCTAAATAACTAGTTCCCAACTGAGGATTCTGTAGATAAAGTTAGCCTGTTTTATGCACATAAGTATATGAATAGAGTTAAATAGCTTTTATTGCATTTAAAATAACAAATATGAAAATACATTTTGGAAGAGTTAATTTTAAAAAGAGGTAAAGCAATAAGAGGGAGCTAGATGGATCTATTTTTAAGGCATAACCAATATAAGACCGGAGAAGGCAATGGCACCCCACTCCAGTACTCTTGCCTGGAAAATCCCATGGATGGAGGAGCCTGGTAGGATGCAGTCCATGGGGTCGCTAGGAGTCGGACACGACTGAGCGACTTCACTTTCACTTTTCACTTTCATGCATTGGAGAAGGAAATGGCAACCCACTCCAGTGTTCTTGCCTGGAGAATCCCAGGGACAGGGGAGCCTGGTGGGCTGCCGTCTAAGGGTCACATAGAGTCAGACACGACTGAAGTGACTTAGTGGCAGTGTAAGACCTGGGGCTTCCCTGGTGGCTCAGAGGGTAAAGCGTCTGCCCACAATGCAGGAGACCCAAGTTTGATCCTTGGGTCAGGAAGATCCCCTGGAGAAGGAGATGGCAACCCACTCCAGTACTTTTGCCTGGAAAATCCCATGGACAGAGGAGCATGGCAGGTTATCGTCCATGGGATTGCAAAGAGTAGGACACGACTGAGCGACTTCACTGATGTAAGATCTGAAGAGCTTTTGGATTAGTGTATGAAACAGCAGCGCCTGCTATTACACTAAAATTAAATCATGTCAAAACTGGGGTCATGTGGAGGGAATGGATCTACCAAATATGTATGCTACAGGTAGCCTTCAAAATAAAGACGTATGGTTCAACAGTATTGACAAGGAATAAATAGTTACTTTAGGATCATATATATCTAGCATTTACCAGTTATCAGTTTTATCAAGCAGTGGTACTATGTTTTATCTAGGACAGAGATTTATTACCTTTTGGCAACATGGATTCTTTTGTTTCTGATTTAAAATTTTTTTAAAAATCTCTCCAGGATACGCATGTATGTATATAAATATAATTTTATGCATATATTTGGACAATTCAGAGATGCTCTGAAAAAAATTCATATTTTTTCTAACTTAAGAATCACCAAGAAGATGAGAATTAATAGAAACTATTCAGAAGAATTCTCACTGACAGTATCAAGAAATGTAACCTGTCTCTTATACACATCTAGATGTGTATAAGAGACAGGTCCCCTGAAGAGATCTTTTTTTCTCTTTAACTGCACCACCTTGAAAAATCTCAGTTTTAAACATCTCCCTCTTGACCTCCAATATTTTCAATTCTGTGATTCTGTACTTGCATTTTACCACCTTAGGACCTCCGGTCAGTTCACTCCACTGTATTTCACCCTCAGTCACCACCATGTCCCCATGCCCTTCCTTACACAACTTTAGATTCTGAGTCCATCAGAATCAACATAGTCTTCTCCTCAACACCTTTGCATCTCTATACATCCCCTAACTCTCTTATTCTTTGCCTATAGCCATGAATCGTAATGGCCACTTATATACTCTCGTGTATTATTATACCTCTCAAATAAACTTTCTTCCCTAGTCTCTGAAATGAGTACTGCAAACCTGTTCCTATCCTTTCAGTTTCTAACATAAGTCTCTATATCCATCTTGGCCAATTACTATTTCATATTGAGAGAGAAAATTAAAGCTCCCAGATTAGAGCTACTCCCCTTTCCTACAACCAGACGCACCAACCACCCTACTTCTGTATAACTACATTGCCATTAAAATAGAAGAAAAATATCTCTCTTCCTCCCTAATGTTACTCCTCCATTAGTGTTCTGTATAACCTCCATTTGGTAAGTTACTGTGTGTCTTACTTTTCTCATCCATAACCTCAAAGTGAATGAAGAGTAATTAGTAAGAGCATTGTAACCCGATCAGAGCCTGGCATATCAAGTGCTTTACAGTTTAGCCATTTTTATTTTTTCTCAGTATTTATTCTTGCAATTTCCCCCATTATCTCCAGCATCAATTTCTCCCTCTCACCTAGATGATGCACACTGGCATATAAAGATGACTTAAAACTTTCTTTAGATACTAGGAAGGACTGCGTCCAACTACATCCTATATTGACTGTATATATTCACTGTCTGTACTCACTGTATCTGCTTCCTCATTTTCAGTTCTTTCTTTAGCTCTCTTTAATCAAGCTTTCAAACCCATCGCTGAAATAAATCTAATAAAGGTCATCATAGCCACAGTTGACATGGTTGACTTCTCCTTTTAGTTTCAAACTCTTAATTTTATAGGATTTTCTTCCCCTACATTCAATAGTGATGTCCCTCATAGCTCAGTTAGTAAAAAACCCACCTGCAGTGCAGGAGTCTGCCTGCAAGGCAGGAGACTGGGGTTCAATTTCTGGGTTGGGAAGATCCCCTGGAGAAGGAAATGGCAACCCACTCCATATTCTTGCCTGGAAAATGTCATGGACAGAGGAGCCTGGCAGGCTACAGTCCATGGGGTCACAAGAGTTGGACACGACCGAGCCACCACTAAACCACCACCATCACCACATTCAACAGTACTTGCTACTAATTTACCCACTTCTTCTAATATACTTTTATTATTTATTTCTAGTTGGGAAATATTCTCCATGAATCTTTTGCTATTTTGTGCACATATTTCAAGCAGAGGCACTGTCTTTGGTCCAAACTATCTTTTCAAGGATTTTGTGTAACAGATAGCCTTGTCAGATATACATGGTATCCTTCCCCAGTACCAAAAGTAGATTTGTTCACTGCCCAGTATAATAAAATAATGTCTGGGGGATAGAGTACCTTCTTAAAAAATATTTTTCCCCTCAGGATAAAATCCAAATTTCTTTCCATAATCATACATAATCTGAAAATCTAGAGGCAGATATGTTTATTATATTTCTTCCTAATCCTTTTAACAGTTAGGTTTTCTTCTAATCTTGTTTGAATTCCCTTATGCCATTAAAATGCTTTATAGTTCATTTCTATAGCAGTATAATATTCTATCACATGAATGGATCATAACTTATGTAACTAATATCCCAGTTTTGGACATTTGATTTTCCTGAAGTCAAAGAATAGGATCTCAGTTTAACCTATTGATGGAAGTTTCATGAAAACTATGAGAGAATATATTTTCTATCAGATTTAGGGAAGGAAAGTATGGCTTAAGAATAGGCCACACCTAAATAACTAGTTCCCAACTGAGGATTCTGTAGATAAAGTTAGCCTGTTTTATGCACATAAGTATATGAATAGAGTTAAATAGCTTTTATTGCATTTAAAATAACAAATATGAAAATACATTTTGGAAGAGTTAATTTTAAAAAGAGGTAAAGCAATAAGAGGGAGCTAGATGGATCTATTTTTAAGGCATAACCAATATAAGACCGGAGAAGGCAATGGCACCCCACTCCAGTACTCTTGCCTGGAAAATCCCATGGATGGAGGAGCCTGGTGGGCTGCAGTCCATGGGGTCGCTAGGAGTCGGACACGACTGAGCGACTTCACTTTCACTTTTCACTTTCATGCATTGGAGAAGGAAATGGCAACCCACTCCAGTGTTCTTGCCTGGAGAATCCCAGGGACAGGGGAGCCTGGTGGGCTGCCGTCTAAGGGTCACATAGAGTCAGACACGACTGAAGTGACTTAGTGGCAGTGTAAGACCTGGGGCTTCCCTGGTGGCTCAGAGGGTAAAGCGTCTGCCCACAATGCAGGAGACCCAAGTTTGATCCTTGGGTCAGGAAGATCCCCTGGAGAAGGAGATGGCAACCCACTCCAGTACTTTTGCCTGGAAAATCCCATGGACAGAGGAGCATGGCAGGTTATCGTCCATGGGATTGCAAAGAGTAGGACACGACTGAGCGACTTCACTGATGTAAGATCTGAAGAGCTTTTGGATTAGTGTATGAAACAGCAGAGCCTGCTATTACACTAAAATTAAATCATGTCAAAACTGGGGTCATGTGGAGGGAATGGATCTACCAAATATGTATGCTACAGGTAGCCTTCAAAATAAAGACGTATGGTTCAACAGTATTGACAAGGAATAAATAGTTACTTTAGGATCATATATATCTAGCATTTACCAGTTATCAGTTTTAACAAGCAGTGGTACTATGTTTTATCTAGGACAGAGATTTATTACCTTTTGGCAACATGGATTCTTTTGTTTCTGATTTAAAATTTTTTTAAAAATCTCTCCAGGATACGCATGTATGTATATAAATATAATTTTATGCATATATTTGGACAATTTAGAGATGCTCTGAAAAAAATTCATATTTTTTCTAACTTAAGAATCACCAAGAAGATGAGAATTAATAGAAACTATTCAGAAGAATTCTCACTGACAGTATCAAGAAATGTAACCTATTAGCAAAGAAAGAGTAAAAAAAAAAGAAAAAAATTATAAAACATTCAGAATATCTCAGAATACATGGGAATTTACTGCAATGGCAAATGGCTTATATATCTCATGTGAGAAATACATAGTTGTTTAATTGGATCTAAACAGAATGTTATGAAAGATGTTCATAGCACATTCCCTGAGCTACAAAGAATGGCTATATCATCTTAGGAGTTTCTAAGAAGGAACCTAATTTTAAGAGTTTTGTTAAAAAAATAGTATTAGAAATTTAAAAGGTGATATGTCCAACAATTCCACTGAAGAGATCATATCATTCTCCAGGGATGCCAAAAAAGTAAGTTGCTACTATAATAGTATCAGTCTTCCAACATTTTAGCTTTTCCCTCACGTACTTGAAACTTTTCTTAGTTATAACATCACTTCAATTAAGAGGAGCATTAAGGGCATCATCATTTAACATTTTAAGGTGTGAGCCTGGGCTGCTTCTGTGTTTGGTGGCCGTTGCTGCCTTATTGGCCATTGGAGTTGATGCCCAAGTCACTGAAGCAGAAGTGCAGAGACCCAGGGCTGATCTGGTTTCCTTCTCTCTAAGTGTGCTCTCTTCCTCCAGCAATGGCATCTCTGCACTCGTGGAGAGCAGCACCAGGGCAAGAAGGACTGCTGCAGGTGGCTGGCATGGGCTGGGGCACATTGGGATGGTCCTGACAACTCAGTCACTGCCCCAGGCAGCTTTTAACCTGATGCCTCTGTACCTGCAATGTCCCTTCAGATGCAATACCAGGTTGGAGGCAGCTCATCTCCTTAAGAGTGTACCTTCCTTTACCCTAGTGCAGAGCTCACTGGAATAAGAGGGCCTAGTGCAGGTGCCTACTGTGTGCTAGGATACATGCTGAGGTGGTTACAGGAAATTGCCTAAAGCCCCAGGCTGTTTTCAGTTTTTTTCTCCACCTTGTTTCCAGGAGGAAGTAAGGGTATATGTGCAGTCTTTGGGAGTAGGGTCTAAGTTCTTTGTAGCCCTCTGGCAAGTTCCACTGGTTTTCAGACTAGCTAAGGGGACTCGTCTTTCTGGTGTCAAACCCCAAGGGTGGGTTGCCCAATATATGGCTCGGACCCCTTACCCCCCAGGGAGCATCTGCAAGCCCCTGATATTCCCCTCCAGTGTCTCCTGCTGGAGTTGTGGGTCCAGACCCAATCAATTCTCCTCCTGTTCTGTCCGAGCCCACATGGATCATTCTTTATAGACTTGATTGTAGAGGACCTTTAGTTTCAGTTTTCATTTTGTTGTCAGCAAGAGCTGCTCCACAGTTAGAAGTATTTTTGATGTGTTCGTGAGGGAGGTAGGGCTTCCCCAGTGTCTCAGTTGGTAAAGAATCTGCCTGCAATGCAGGAGACCCGGGTTTGAGCCCTGGGTAAGGAAGAGCCCCTGGAGAAGGAAATGGCAACCCACTCCAGTGTCTTGCCTGGAGAATTCCATAGACAGAGGAGCCGGGCAGCCTACAGTCTGTAGGATCACAGAGTCAGATACGACTGAGTGATGAAATTTTGGGGAAGGAGGTGAACTCAGCCTTCTCCTATCCTGCCATCTTGATTTCCCTCTCCAAAGCTCTGTGACAGTCTCTCTCCTTTTTTCTTTTTCTTTTTTTTGGTCACACAGCACAGCTCGTGGGATCTTAGTTCCCATACTAGGAATTGAGTCTGGGCCCTCGGCAGCGAAAGCACAGAATCCTAAACACAGGACCATCAGGGAATTCCCTATATTATTTTTTTTAATATATCCAAGAGATACATTATGTTTTCATGACTGTTTGTTGCTTGAATCTACCAGTGAACCTTCTGCTAGAGTCCAGTGTTTTGTCCTGCCTTCTCCAACAGGGAGAGCAGCTAGAGGGCCCGGGGGCCTGTGCTCAGAAGCCCCACCTAGTGGGGCTCACCTGGCCTTGAATATGCATGATGTTTAGCTAGAGATCACTTTCTCATAGTTAAGAAACTTTACAGTTTTGCTGAGGCTAACTTTTATAATAGATTGACATAACTTAAAAGAACAGAACTCATCTTAAGGACTATATACATCAACATTTAAAGAACTTCTATAGTGAAAGATTTATTTAATGTGAATTTCTTTAAAACTCATTGACTTTACTATTTCATTTACATCAGAATGGCTGTAAGTCAGACAATAAACAAATTTTGGTGAGGGTATGGAGAAACTGAAGCTCTTGGGAATAAAAAATGTTACAGCTACTTTGGAAAATAGCTTTGCAGTTTCTTTGAAAGGTTAAACATAGCGTTACCATATGACCTAGTATTTCCACTCCTACGTATATGTCCAAGAGAGCTGAAAACAGATGTCCATATAAGACCGTGTATGTGATTGTCCATAGCAATCAAAACATGTTCATAGTAGCCAAAAATTGGAGACAACCCAATGTTCATCAACTGGTTGATGTGTAAGCAAAATAGCTGTATGTATACAGTGTAATATTCTTGAACCATAAAAAGATTGAAATATTGATTCATGTTACAACAAAGATACATTTGGAAATATCATACTAAGTGAAAAAATTCATACCCAAAAGGACAAATATTACATGATTCCTTTTATTTTTTTATTATTATTATTTTTTTTATAAATGTTATATCCTCCATGGCATAACTTTTTATTCAGGACAACTACCAAGATATTTAACTGATGGACGTGCATCCAGTCTGGCCCTTGCCAATCTCGGTGACTCAACACAGGAAGAATCATTTTGGATGAGCTCAAGTATAATCAGTTTATATGATATACTCAGAATAGGCAAATGTATAAAGACAGAAAGTAGGCTAGTGGTTTGGGGAGTGACTGCTATCAGGTACAGAGTGTCTTCAGGAGTGGTAAAAACATTCTGGAATTAGAAGCCAGAGCTGTACACTTTGTGAATAGACTAAAAATTGCTGAACTTTACAGTTTAAAAGGGTCAGTATTATACATATGAGTTACATCTCAATAAAGAAGTCATCCTCATTATAAATTTGGACATTTTACGCACCAGCTGTTGAAGGGAGCCACACTCTGTACTTGTTTTCCTGGTGTGTGACACTTCTGTAACTGAGCCCAGAGGATGACAAATAAAGATGTAGCTCTAATTAAGCACAGTTATAAAAATAAAAGGGGCAGTGATTTTAAGGACTATACACATCAACAAAATTGTGGTCAATGAACAGTGACAGTGAAAGTCCCTCAGTCATGTCCGACTCTTTGAGACTTCACGGACTGTGTAGTCCATGGAATTCTCCAGGCCAGAATACTGGAGTGGGTAGCCTTTCCCTTCTCCAGGGGACCTTTCCAACCCAGGGATCAAACCCAGGTCTCCCACATTGCAGGCGGATTCTTTACCAGTTGAGCCACCAGGTCAATGAATTGTTGGATCAAATATCTGAGGTGAATAAAGCCCCAATTATATCCGTGTCTTCTGTTCTCTCTCTCCCCTCCCACTTCTCTTTCGGCCGTCTTCCCTTCACCCTACCAATTACAGACTCCTGAAGGGTATTTCAATTGTAAAGTAAACATCTTTTGCCAAGAAGTTGTAAGAAGAAGCTGAACACTTTCTCTGGTATTTTATTTCCTTACTGATTGATTCAGTTCAAATTAAGTATTTGATCATTTAGCTACAAAGCAAATGGAACCCAGCCTGGGGATGCTGAAATATGTTAATTAGGAAAATGACAGGGGGAAGGAGAAGAAATTTAGCAAATATGTGTATGCTTTATATGAAAGAAAGTAATAAACCTCTACAGAAACATCTGTGGTTTATGAGAGCACCATATACTTTATTATTAAGCAAAAATCATGAAGCAGCAGAGAATACACTAATGATGGCATATATTTGCGAGAACTAGATAAATTGCCTGAGAGTAGAAAGGTTACATTTGTTAATAATAATATCATAAGATTATTTTATTATTTCCCCTCAGGGAAGGATTTTTCAATATTCTACTGAGTATGAAGGATTCCTTTTCTTTATTCACTGTTTCAAAGACCTAGTATATTTTTGTCTAATGGAAAAATAACACTCATTCAACAGCATAAACTATTCTATAAACGCTGAGGCTTTTTCCTCCTGGGCCTTAGCATCTGAACCATATGTAATTTGTAGCCCTGTCATCAAACTCCTGAGATTTCCTCTCTTAATTCTCAGCTAACATGAGTAGACATGGAATCATAGAGTTCTGGGTAATTATTACATTTAAATTTTGCTTCTTTCATAGACTATTTTATTATGACAGTATGCTGGGTCAGTGACCAATCTATTTATTTTGAGATTGTCCAGGAGGCATTTCCTTTTAGAAGAAAAATAGTCTCTTTGAATCCTTGCATTCGTAAAATTTTGATGGTTGCTTATAAAGATGGCAAATAAAATTCAGCAAGTTATGTAACAGTGTTTAGTTTTCGGTTGTCTATAAGGACTGACATACTCAAGGCACTGAGACCACAATACAAAACTAATTTCAAACAGTAGGAAGAATTTATTTCAGAATGTTACTAAAAATTTCCATAATCAACAATTAAGATATGTGGTCAGTATTCTTTAAGGGGAAAAAGTATGTTACCTAAAAACGTATCACTGCAAAGATTTTCTTCTCAAACTTTATTTCTGGCTGTAGAAGTGGAAATGCCGAGAAATGTGTAAATACATAGATAAAAAGTGCTCCTTAGTAAGAAGATTAATGGGATAAAGAAGGTCTCTGGAACCAATCAGTAAAATATCAGCTTTTTTATGTTAATTCACACTAGTCATGTTCAAAGAGAGAATAAAATTGAGTTTACCAAATAATAAGGCTTGGTTCTAGAAAAGACAAAATAGGGAATCCTAATTTTGTATAATGGAAATTGGATAACTTGGTAATGAACTTTTAACATAGGNAATCAGTAAAATATCAGTTTTTTTATGTTAATTCACACTAGTCATGTTCAAAGAGAGAATAAAATTGAGTTTACCAAATAATAAGGCTTGGTTCTAGAAAAGACAAAATAGGGAATCCTAATTTTGTATCATGGAAATTAGATAACTTGGTAATGACAGATATAAGAACTTTTAACATACGTGATCAGGGTATAGATGGGATATGGAGGTAATAGAACTATGTGTCATGTGAATATAAAGATTCCAATATAGCACTTGATCCAATTTCTGAAACTCTATCCATCATGACGTGTTTTAGGTATTTCTTTTCAGTCTCCATGCCTCTTGTTTGAATCCTTTCCATTATCAGCATAGCTGCCTTAGGCTAGTTCTACCAGCCCTGTCTTACTCTTCATTATAAGAATATGACTACAAATCCTTCTGATGTTGGCAGCAAAGATCGGGCATCACTAGGTCTCACTTCATGGAACTGATGTAATAACTTATGAAAAATAATGACAGTATAACATTTGTGTCAAATATTTTCTGAGCTACAGTCACAGTTCTTTGAACACCTAGGAAATAAGAGGGTGTACTAACTCAAAACATGGGTAATGTTATTTATATCATCATTACTAAATATTAGGTGACTTCTCAGCATTTTCTGAAGTTTTATCTTTTTAGGTATGACCAATTCTATTATCTTTTGACTTATGATGTTAATTTCACACCAAATATGTGACCCTTCAAATATAAGAAAGGATAAGTGAAATATATTCAATAAAAATATAACACTATATTGTATTATGGGAGATTTGAAGAAAATGTTTAACAATTTTTTCCATATTAAAAACATTTAAATCTATCCCAATTAAAAGTTTTGTTTTGGTTTCTTTAATATTTTCTATTTAGTTCTCTTATTCTTATATGCTAATTTGCTTTGAGCCTTAAAGATATAAGAGTTTTGTATTTTTAGGTTGATCTCACGTGCAGAGTTGAGTTACTCATNTTGAAGAAAATGTTTAACAATTTTTTCCATATTAAGACATTTAAATCTATCCCAATTAAAAGTTTTGCTTTGGTTTCTTTAATATTTTCTATTTAAAATAGTTCTCCTATTCTTATATGCTAATTTGCTTTGAGCCTTAAAGATATATGAGTTTTGTATTTTTAGGTTGATCTCACGTGCAGAGTTGAGTTACTCATACTCCTTAACTCTGCATCATTCATTTGTCAGCGTTCATTTCAGTCAATTCAAGACTTCAAACTTGGCTATTGTATTTTTTTTTTTTCCTTCTCAATACCATCTTCCTTTCCTCTCACGCTAATGGGCATCACTCTCCAGTATTCTTGCCTGGAGAATCCCATGGACAGAGGAGCCCAGCAGGCTGCAATCCATTGGTTTGCAGAGTCAGACATGACTGAAGTGACTTAGCACACACACGTGCTCGCACTACCTGTGATAAAGGTCTTGAATATGCACATATCCCTACAGTATTATTTTGTGGGAAGGTATTTTAAATTTATATGTAGGATATTTGGCTCTTAAGCTTGTCTTTGTTCTACTTTTCATACTTTAACACATTTGAAATCTCACTGTTTTGTGGTATGTACATGTACTTTCACTTTCTTCTTTTTTTTTTTTTCATTGTAGAAGGTTTTTTTCATTATTTGCATGGTTTACATCTTAGACATTCTTGGTCAGGAGCAACCTAGGTTGTTTCTAGTTTTCTGCTGTCACTAACAATGTTGCAGCTAACAGTGTTATACATATTTTTTTAGGAAGCTGTATGATAACTTCTCTGGACATATATCTAGAATTGGAACCCATGAGTTATAAGGCAAATGGATAGTTATCCCAGTATATAAGATACCAATTTTCTTTCAGAAATATCTATAGCAAATTATAATACTTTTAACAGCAGTATGTGAGAGTTTCTCTTTCTCATCTTTGTCAACATTCATTATTAAATTCTTTTATTTTTGCCTTTCTGACTGATGTAAAGTGATATCTCATTGTCTAATTTTGCCTTTCTCCAATTAATAGTAGTATTGATCATTCGTTCACGTATGTTCTTGTTGTCCATTGCATTTTCTGTCTATAAGTTGCTTATTTATTGATCTTGCCCATTGTTTTCTATTCAAATTTCTATCTTTTTCTTGTCAATTTATAAATACTTTTCTTAGTATGCCATCTGTCTGTTGGCTTTTTTATGTTGTTCTTCATTAGATAGAAATATTTTTT
>SJYX01013371.1:262158-286705 GCA_006410675.1 Oreotragus oreotragus
ACGAACAGAGATCATTCTGTCGTTTTTGAGATTGCATCCAAGTACTGCATTTCAGACTCTTTTGTTGACCATGATGGCTACTCCATTTCTTCTGAGGGATTCCTGCCCACAGTAGTAGATATAATGATCATCTGAGTTAAATTCATCCATTCCAGTCCATTTTAGTTTGCTGATTCCTAGAATGTCGATGTTCACTCTTGCCATCTCCTGTTTGACCACTTCCAGTTTGCCTTGATTCATGGACCTGACATTCCAGGTTCCTATGCAATATTGCTCTTTACAGCATCGGATCTTGCTTCTATCACCAGTCACATCCACAATTGCGTATTCTTTTGCTTTGGCTCCATCCCTTCATTCTTTCTGGAGTTGTTTTTCCACTGATCTCCAGTAGCATATTGGGCACCTACTGACCTGGGGAGTTCCTTTCAGTGACCTATCATTTTGCCTTTTCATACTGTTCATGGGGTTCTCAAGGTAAGAATACTGAAGAGATAGATTTTCAAATAGCACCAGCTTTGATTGAGTGCTCTCTATGTGCTATGCCTGTGGTAGTTGTTTTTCTATACACTACATCATCTCATCTTCACAAACATTCTAAGAAGTAGCTGTTTTTATCTCCTCCATTTTACTGATGAGAGAATTGAAGTCTAGATAAGATAGTCCACAAAGGCAATAACAGAGTCAAAGTACCAATTTAGGCTGTCAGACTCCAAACTCTTTTCTTTTTAGGCTATATTGTAATTAAGTATTTTGGTTTAAATCACATTTTCTGTGTGGATGGACTTTGTAGTGTCCAGGAACCTTCTGAAAGTGTGTAAAAAATTTTGTGTTTGTGCATACATAATATTTTTTAATGAGGTACTGAGTCCATTGTTTTCTTTAGATTCTCAAAGGTATCCATGAACTCCTACAGGTGAAGAACCACTTTAAGTGAAGTCAAAATTTATAGGAGGGCTTAGGTGCCCAAGTTATCCAGTAATATACAACAATGACGTTGAGCAATTTACCTCTGAAATTTTCTTAAATGACCCTCATATTACCTAGATTGGACCAACAAAAGCTCAAAAGCCAAGAATTAATATTATTTATTTCTCTTCATGTTTGATGTTGATATTTCTTTTCTTGGAGCAGTGGAGCATGTTAGTCTGAAAACATGATAGGAGTGGAAAGATGAGGGTTAAATAAAAAGTTTTCTTCTTGATATTTTGTATAATTATGTTCATTTATTTTAATGCTCAAATGATTGAAGTTAACTGCAAATTGGAAAAAAAAAAAAAAGGTAAGGCCATATCAACCTGTTATGAAGCAAAATAGCTAAGTGGCATGTCTTCAGTGGCAGCTCTCTGTGTCCTAATGCCTGTGCGGCTGAGTAGCAGCCCCGGCAGTGATCCGATTCATTCCAGCCGGAAGCTGGTGGCTTGTCCATTCATGGGCTCTCAAGAGGATGAGGCCTGTTGAAAAAACTTCTAACAATTCTTTCTGCCTAATAGGACACTCTATGATGAGTCTCAGATAACAATCTTTCCAAGATGCCAGAAGCTCATCTTGGCTCCACTTCAGAGTTGACCAGATCTCTCAGGGCCCCTTTGTACCAGGGGTACCCCCGTTAGATTTTTCCAAAACGCTTTTACAGCACCTAGATGATCCATGCTCCGGGAAAGCCTGTACTGAATTAGCCTCTGGAAACAAATAAATTGGGAAATTAGATAAACCTCTGCTCTTCTGGGGCTTCCCTGGTGGCTCAGATGATCAAATCTGCCTGTAACGCAAAAGATCCAGGTTCAGTCCCTGGATCAGGAAGATCCCCTGGAAGATGGGAATGGCCACCCATTCCAATATTCTTGCATGGAGAATTCCATGGTCAAAGTAGCCTGGTTGGCTGTAGCCCATGGGGTCACAGAGTTGAGCACAACTGAGCGACTAACACTTACTCACTTTGGGCTTCAGAAGTATTCTCTAAAGCATAAAAATATTTCATAGAAAAAAATACTGATATGGTAGACATGTAAGACTTTAAAAATGCANTCCAATATTCTTGCATGGAGAATTCCATGGTCAAAGTAGCCTGGTTGGCTGTAGCCCATGGGGTCACAGAGTTGAGCACAACTGAGCGACTAACACTTACTCACTTTGGGCTTCAGAAGTATGCTCTAAAGCATAAAAATATTTCATAGAAAAAAATACTGATATGGTAGACATGTAAGACTTTAAAAATGCATGTTTTATCAAAGTTAGAGTACAATATGCTTTCTAAGTAAAATGAGAGATGAGCTAGCTTATGAATCTATTTCAGAAAATGAGAGAGTAGAAAATGTCAGAATTTGCCATATACACTACTCCGGATTCAATTATCCATTTAAAACAATAGTGATTTATAATACTGAAAAAATTTTATATATCTCCACTTCAGTCCTGAGATGTTTTTGTTCTCTAGAAGGAAAGTATCAATTTACTGGCTTTGGGTTTCTAGTCCCACATGGACCTTAAATAAAACCCCTCTGTGAGGTGTTAGCCAGTAGCTTGTAGAAAATGTTTTCTTGCCAAAGGCAGAGAGCATGGATTTTGAGTTGTCCCAAAAGGAGTAACTGACTTTGAAGGTGTCAGGAGTAAAACGACTCCATTTTATAATCTCTCCTAAAGGCAAAAAGCTTCTCACTTCCAGAATAAATTGATGGCGAGATCCATTTTTTAGCTGGCAGGATGGTGATCAGCAAAGCTTTCAGTCCCGCTTGCTGACAAGGGAAAAAGCCTGTCCCTGTTGTGAGGTGTATGTGACTTGTGAAAGGGAAGGATGTATAACCCAGGCATGCGCTGTGGTTCCAATGAAAGTCTTTGTGTTAATCTATTTCAGAAAATGAGAGAGTAGAAAATGTCAGAATTTGCCATATACACTACTCCGGATTCAATTATCCATTTAAAACAATAGTGATTTATAATACTGAAAAAATTTTATATATCTCCACTTCAGTCCTGAGATGTTTTTGTTCTCTAGAAGGAAAGTATCAATTTACTGGCTTTGGGTTTCTAGTCCCACATGGACCTTAAATAAAACCCCTCTGTGAGGTGTTAGCCAGTAGCTTGTAGAAAATGTTTTCTTGCCAAAGGCAGAGAGCATGGATTTTGAGTTGTCCCAAAAGGAGTAACTGACTTTGAAGGTGTCAGGAGTAAAACGACTCCATTTTATAATCTCTCCTAAAGGCAAAAAGCTTCTCACTTCCAGAATAAATTGATGGCGAGATCCATTTTTTAGCTGGCAGGATGGTGATCAGCAAAGCTTTCAGTCCCGCTTGCTGACAAGGGAAAAAGCCTGTCCCTGTTGTGAGGTGTATGTGACTTGTGAAAGGGAAGGATGTATAACCCAGGCATGCGCTGTGGTTCCAATGAAAGTCTTTGTGTATTACAAGCACAATTGTTTGTCAGTTGTACTCACATGGGGATTTACCATTTCCCTCTTGTATACAGGAATTTGATTCTTCCTTGTTGCAGTTCCCCCATATGACACTCTCTCTGTTTGATAGCCCCTAAGGCAATGGCCACTCACTCCAGTACTCTTGCCTGGAAAATCCCATGGACAGAGGAACCTGGTAGGGTGCAGTCCATGGGGTTGCAAAGAGTCGAACACGACTGAGTGACTTCACTGTCATGCATTGGAGAAGGAAATGGCAACCCACTCCGCTGTTCTTGCCTGGAGAACCCCAGGGACGGGGGAGCCTGGTGGGCTGCCGTCTAAGGGGTCGCACAGAGTCGGACACGACTGAAACGACTTAGCAGCAGCAGCAGCAAGCATCTCATTGCTTTAAAACCCCAGTCTGGTATTCTCAAATGTAAACCATAGTGCAACCTTAAATAAACTATAAAAGGCTTTCACAATTGTTTTCTATATCCGTTTAACTCTGAGCAAATGTCACCATCATATTTTACAGCCGAAAACTCAGAAAGACAAGACAGGAGCATCTCCTACACAGTCTGGGCTCCCTATACTTCTACCGTTTTCACTGTTTTCCTTGGACTGGAATTCTCAAACTTCAGTGTGTATACGACTCATTTAGGTTGCTTACTAAAAGTAATAAGAATGATAGTTAATGTAGTATTTAATATATACCAGGAATTAAGCACCTCACATATATCACCTGATCTTTTCCTAAGAACAACCCCAAATTAAATATTATGGTTATGCCATTTCACAGGAAAGAATGTGGAACTACAAAGAGATTTTGTCAATTGCTCAAAGTTTAATACTTTGTAAAGCCTGTATCTAGAATTCAGATGAAGCCACCCTGCTTCCAGGGTCTCTGCTTACCTGGAAGGTCTGTGCTTCTAGGGTCCGTTGGTCCTTAGAAGATTCTTTTTTCCCTTTCCCTGAGATTTTGGCAGTGTCTGGGGTAGGGGCCAGGAATCCAAATTTTGAACATAAAATTCCCCCAATTCCCAGGCAGCTCCAATGCTAGAGTTTCTCAGCTCAGACTAAAAAGCATTGATTTTAGGATTCAATGACATATGTCTTCAGCAGTCATATATTGCAATGAAAATTCCTCTAAGGGATGTTATAAATTAACAGCTTATAATCAGTAGAGCAAAATATACAGGAGATGTGACTTGACATAGTATTCGATGGTTAGAAAAGGTAAGAGGCATTAAAGGAGATAATTGATGGTTAGGAAAAGCCATGGGGGGTGGGGGGGGAGGGGAACAGAGATATTATCTATCTTATAACATTCCTTGGAGTTAGATTTGGACAAGACTGTTCAATACCAAATTTGAAAATTAGAATGCAAGTTTCTCTCTCAAGTGGTTTTGAGAAAAGTCAGTGGAAACAATGGCAGTGGCCTTGAGTTAGAGTTATTTACTAGGTGATAACAATTCAAATTTCCTAAATTGTAGGATCTGTAGCTGCACTGTCCAAAATAGTAATCACTGCTCACAGTATTTAAATTAGTTAAAATTAATATAAAATTTAAAATTCTGTCTCTCAGTCAACCTGTCCAACACCTCAATCTAGCTGTTTTATAGCCATAGTGACTACTGTATTGGACAGCACACAGAGCTAGAATCTTGGACAGTGTGATCCGTAGAACTTTTCCCAGCTATTCTCATTTTTTTTTCCTTCAGTTCAGCACAGCTGAGTTCAGTCACTCAGTCGTGTCTGACTCTTTGCGACCAAATGAACCGCAGCATGCCAGGCCTCCCTGTCCATTACCAACAGCCAGAGTTCACCCAACTCATGTCCATTGAGTTGATGATGCCATCCAGCCATCTCATCCTCTGTTGTCCCTTTCTCCTCCTGCCCTCAATCTTTCTTAGCATTAGGGTCTTTTCAAATGAGTCAGCGCTTCGCATCAGGTGTCCAAAAGATTAGAGTCTCAGCTTCAACATCAGTCCTTCCAATGAACACCCTGGACTGATTTATTTTAGGATGGACTGGCTGGCTCTCCTTGCAGTCCAAGGCACTCTCAAGGGTCTTCTCTAACACCACAGTTCAAAAGCATCAATTCTTTGGCTCTCAGCTTTCTTTATACTCCAAATCTCACATCCTTACATGACTACAGGAAAAACCATAACCTTGACTAGACAGACCTTTGTTGACAAAGTAATGTCTCTGCTTTTTAACATGCTGGCTAGCTTAGTCATAACTTTCCTTCCAAGGAGTAAGCATTTTTTAATTTTATGGCTGCAATCACCATCTGCAGTGATTTTGGAGACCAAAAAAATAAAGTCTGACACTGTTTCCACTGTTTCCCCATCCATTTGCCATGAAGTGATGGGACCAGATGCCGTGATCTTCATTTTCTGAATGTTGAGCTTTAAGCCACCTTTTTCACTCTCCTCTTTCACTTTCATCAAGAGGCCCTTTAGTTCTTCTTCACTTTCTGCCGTAAGGGTGGTGTCATCTGCATATCTGAGGTTATTGATATTTCTCCCAGAAGTCTTGATTCCAGCTTGTGCTTTCTCCAGCCCATGGTTTCTCATGATGTATTCTGCATATAAGTTAAATACACAAGGTGACAATATACAGCCATTTTCCTATTGGAGCCAGTCTGTTGTTCTATGTCCTTACTATCAGCAAAATCTTCTCTGTTAAAGTAATTAAGTGAAGGACATTTAGCATTCACAGTTAAGATTGTTTAAAGAATAGCCAAAGGTCTAATTTGTAGTTTTGCTGTTCTGGTCATTTAGCATCACATCTCAATTTTGTTTGAGGTTTAAGGTTTGTTATTTTCCCACTGTGTTATATGGGGTTATGTGGGGTTTGAAGGAAGGTGGTCTGGTACCCCACTCCAGTACTCTTGCCTGGAGGGTCCCATGAATGGAGGGCCTGGTGGGCTACAGTCCATGGGGTCGCTGGGAGTCGGACATGACAGAGCCACTTCACTTTCACTTTTCACTTTCATGCATTGGAGAAGGAAATGGCAACCCACTCCAGTAGCCTTGCCTGGAGAATCCCAGGGACAGGGGAGCCTGGTGGGCTGCCGTCTATGGGGTTGTACAGAGTCGGACACGACTGAAGCGACTTAGCAGCAGCAGCAGCAGCAGCATGTGGGGTTTGAAGGAAGGTGGTCTGTGAAAATTATAAACTATGATAGTTTTTCTCAAATGTTAATAGGCTATCTCCCATTCAAATGTGACAAAGCATTCCAGATGAGCTGGTATCCTTAAATAAATGCACCAGGAGGCCCAGGAACCATATCAACATCACAAATATAACCTCTTATATTTCATATTTAGCTTGGTTATGGGTTTTTACCCTCCATTACTATTATAACTCATGGATAGCAGATTTTTAAGACTTTCTGCCCTAATATAAATCGAGTGATTTTATTAGATTTAAATGCATAACGCATGGTCCCACAAACTAAAGCATGATGAATACACCACGTGGGGGCTCAGTTGGTCTTCAAGGACTCCTGAGAGGCCAGTTGTCTCAGTTCTAGTCCCCTTTCTCCAGGAGGAGAATGCGATGTTGGCCACGATTCATTCTCCCAAAGATAGACTGCTCTGGCCTGTAACTGGACCCCAGAGCTGTGAAATTGTTACAGTGCTGGCCTGGTGTTTCAGGGTCAGATTCCTCAAGTTATTTTAGACATTTTCCTGGAAGTGTGGTTCAGCATACAGATATCTATTCCCTGGAGTGAGTTTTATAGGAGAGCCAGTTAGCTCTAATCAAGTAGACTCTGCTTAGTGATCTAAGCATCAAAATATCAGAATAGACTTTGGTAAAGAATAACTCTTAGCTGTTAGCTAAGTCAGTTTTAAATGGTTTTTCTTTCAGCTTCAAATAGCAATTATTCTATGTGCAATTATTAGCTATTATAAGTCATACTAACCCTCCCTCTCTCATACTAAATAGAACCATAAATAAAAAATCAAAATCAGGACTCTATATTCATCCCTATATGTAACAAAAGGACACCGACTCTGTCCCCACCTTCGAATCATCCTGGATCCACCGGGGCTGGACCCTGGCAACTGGTGCCCGGAACGAGCTATTCAAATGATGCAGATTCACCAGTTTGGATCTGGGACAGACTGATTCCCCCTTGCTTCGAAGAAGGGCACGCCTCTACCTGCCGCTCCATGAAACAGTCAGGAGTCATGAGCGGGGCCAGCCTGGCTGCAGGGCAGGAGAGGATTCTTCAGCAGAGCATTCAGAAGCTCTCAACTGAGCTGCACCCGGTTATTTTAAAAAACAAAAAAGGGGGAAATGCTGGGGGCCAGCGTGAGGAACTCCGCCCATTGCAAAGGTCATGAGGAAGGAAGCTTGGCATACACAAAGGTGAGATCAAGCCTCAGGAAATTCCCTGTTCCCGAGCATCTACTCCAAAACCAGAGTACTTTACAGGGGGCTCTCCCCCATAACCATTTCTCTCAGAGAAGGAGTTAACTTGCAGCTCCAAGTTAATAAAAATTCCTGGGCGTGACAAGAGTGTTTCAACTTAGGAACTCTGAAGGTTATCTAGCCTGCCTGTATAGGTTCTTCCGGCCACATGTGATTGTTTACAGCCCCTCGACCATGAGAGGCATGAGATGTTTTAGACTTACTGAAGGTAAATTCTTTTGGGAAGTTAGAAAGTATAGTGGGTTGGTTAGGAATTATATTGGTGAAGGGTTTTTTCATTTGTTGTGCCAATGATTACTGCTAATTCCCTGCCCTGGGTGTGACAAGGGTGTCTCAGGTCAAACTTCTCTGCTGACAGACTAGCTTGTGTGACAATGTCTCAACCATAAACAGCACAGAGAGTTTTGGAGGATTTTGAAAGTCCTAATTAGCATAGGGCTTTTCTCATTATTGAGTCAATGATTGCCGCCAGGCTTTTTAAAAAAAAAAAAAAAAATCAATGAAAATTAAAACCAAAAGGGAGTTTTGAGATTACCTACTCTAACCTCTTTTTTGTTTTCTCCATACGAGCAACTGTGTCTCAGAAAGGCTATGAAGTTTACCCAAGATCTCCAAACTAATTAAGGGAAATAGTACCGCCAACACCTATCTCCTAATTCTTGTTCAGTACTGTTTCTACTGTGTCACCTTTTTCCGTAGGAGTAAAGACATGTATTGTCACATGGTAGTATGAAAATATTTTCCTCCTACTGAGGGAAGATGCTTGGATTCCAGTTCCAGAAAAGGCACCACTTAACAATAGCTAATGCATATATGGTGTTAGTATATGCTAGGCATTACCCTGAGCCCTGATGACCTATGACCTCATTTGGTGCTCATGCCAACACTATGAGATCCTATTATTATTCCCATTTTACCGTAAGTGAGCTGAGTCACAGTGAGATTAAAGTTGCCTGTGAGCACACAGCTAACACTTGGCAGAATCTCAATTCAACTTCAGGAAATACAGTTGCAGACTCCACACTTTCAACCACTGCTTTGCTAACTATAAAGCTCATACCTGGGGCCACCACCCAGGATGAGTAAATGCATGAGGAGGATGTTGGAAAAATTTCTATGTGTGTAGAGTGCTTTAGCTCTGAGGCAACATTTTAGTAATACTTTCTAATTAACATTCATGAAAACTAAAGCTGTTATTTTCATTAGAGCATTCATTATTAAAGGCACTGTTTTTGTTGTTGCTGCTGTTTTAACTAAAATCTTTCAGTGATCTGAGTGAGTTCAGCAACCAAGTAACAAGTAGGCATAGCAGTAAAACTAGTCCATGGGGTCGCTGGGAGTCGGACATGACAGAGCCACTTCACTTTCACTTTTCACTTTCATGCGTTGGAGTAGGAAATGGCAAGCCACTCCAGTATTCTTGCCTGGAGAATCCCAGGGACAGGGGAGCCTGGTGGGCTGCCGTCTATGGGGTTGTACAGAGTCGGACACGACTGAAGCGACTTAGCAGCAGCAGCAGCAGCAGCATGTGGGGTTTGAAGGAAGGTGGTCTGTGAAAATTATAAACTATGATAGTTTTTCTCAAATGTTAATAGGCTATCTCCCATTCAAATGTGACAAAGCATTCCAGATGAGCTGGTATCCTTAAATAAATGCACCAGGAGGCCCAGGAACCATATCAACATCACAAATATAACCTCTTATATTTCATATTTAGCTTGGTTATGGGTTTTTACCCTCCATTACTATTATAACTCATGGATAGCAGATTTTTAAGACTTTCTGCCCTAATATAAATCGAGTGATTTTATTAGATTTAAATGCATAACGCATGGTCCCACAAACTAAAGCATGATGAATACACCACGTGGGGGCTCAGTTGGTCTTCAAGGACTCCTGAGAGGCCAGTTGTCTCAGTTCTAGTCCCCTTTCTCCAGGAGGAGAATGCGATGTTGGCCACGATTCATTCTCCCAAAGATAGACTGCTCTGGCCTGTAACTGGACCCCAGAGCTGTGAAATTGTTACAGTGCTGGCCTGGTGTTTCAGGGTCAGATTCCTCAAGTTATTTTAGACATTTTCCTGGAAGTGTGGTTCAGCATACAGATATCTATTCCCTGGAGTGAGTTTTATAGGAGAGCCAGTTAGCTCTAATCAAGTAGACTCTGCTTAGTGATCTAAGCATCAAAATATCAGAATAGACTTTGGTAAAGAATAACTCTTAGCTGTTAGCTAAGTCAGTTTTAAATGGTTTTTCTTTCAGCTTCAAATAGCAATTATTCTATGTGCAATTATTAGCTATTATAAGTCATACTAACCCTCCCTCTCTCATACTAAATAGAACCATAAATAAAAAATCAAAATCAGGACTCTATATTCATCCCTATATGTAACAAAAGGACACCGACTCTCCCCACCTTCAAATCATCCTGGATCCACCGGGGCTGGACCCTGGCAACTGGTGCCCGGAACGAGCTATTCAAATGATGCAGATTCACCAATTTAGATCTGGGACAGACTGATTCCCCCTTGCTTCGAAGAAGGGCACGCCTCTACCTGCCGCTCCATGAAACAGTCAGGAGTCATGAGCGGGGCCAGCCTGGCTGCAGGGCAGGAGAGGATTCTTCAGCAGAGCATTCAGAAGCTCTCAACTGAGCTGCACCCGGTTATTTTAAAAAACAAAAAAGGGGGAAATGCTGGGGGCCAGCGTGAGGAACTCCGCCCATTGCAAAGGTCATGAGGAAGGAAGCTTGGCATACACAAAGGTGAGATCAAGCCTCAGGAAATTCCCTGTTCCCGAGCATCTACTCCAAAACCAGAGTACTTTACAGGGGGCTCTCCCCCATAACCATTTCTCTCAGAGAAGGAGTTAACTTGCAGCTCCAAGTTAATAAAAATTCCTGGGCGTGACAAGAGTGTTTCAACTTAGGAACTCTGAAGGTTATCTAGCCTGCCTGTGTAGGTTCCTCCGGCCACATGTGATTGTTTACAGCCCCTCGACCATGAGAGGCATGAGATGTTTTAGACTTACTGAAGGTAAATTCTTTTGGGAAGTTAGAAAGTATAGTGGGTTGGTTAGGAATTATATTGGTGAAGGGTTTTTTCATTTGTTGTGCCAATGATTACTGCTAATTCCCTGCCCTGGGTGTGACAAGGGTGTCTCAGGTCAAACTTCTCTGCTGACAGACTAGCTTGTGTGACAATGTCTCAACCATAAACAGCACAGAGAGTTTTGGAGGATTTTGAAAGTCCTAATTAGCATAGGGCTTTTCTCATTATTGAGTCAATGATTGCCGCCAGGCTTTAAAAAAAAAAAAAAAAATCAATGAAAATTAAAACCAAAAGGGAGTTTTGAGATTACCTACTCTAACCTCTTTTTTGTTTTCTCCATACGAGCAACTGTGTCTCAGAAAGGCTATGAAGTTTACCCAAGATCTCCAAACTAATTAAGGGAAATAGTACCGCCAACACCTATCTCCTAATTCTTGTTCAGTACTGTTTCTACTGTGTCACCTTTTTCCGTAGGAGTAAAGACATGTATTGTCACATGGTAGTATGAAAATATTTTCCTCCTACTGAGGGAAGATGCTTGGATTCCAGTTCCAGAAAAGGCACCACTTAACAATAGCTAATGCATATATGGTGTTAGTATATGCTAGGCATTACCCTGAGCCCTGATGACCTATGACCTCATTTGGTGCTCATGCCAACACTATGAGATCCTATTATTATTCCCATTTTACCGTAAGTGAGCTGAGTCACAGTGAGATTAAAGTTGCCTGTGAGCACACAGCTAACACTTGGCAGAATCTCAATTCAACTTCAGGAAATACAGTTGCAGACTCCACACTTTCAACCACTGCTTTGCTAACTATAAAGCTCATACCTGGGGCCACCACCCAGGATGAGTAAATGCATGAGGAGGATGTTGGAAAAACTTCTATGTGTGTAGAGTGCTTTAGCTCTGAGGCAACATTTTAGTAATACTTTCTAATTAACATTCATGAAAACTAAAGCTGTTATTTTCATTAGAGCATTCATTATTAAAGGCACTGTTTTTGTTGTTGCTGCTGTTTTAACTAAAATCTTTCAGTGATCTGAGTGAGTTCAGCAACCAAGTAACAAGTAGGCATAGCAGTAAAACATGCTACTGTGATGGCAATATCAAGCAGTCATTTCTCACGGGTAACAGCAGTGCTAGCAGACTAGGGTTGTTCCCTGCTCTCTAGTGCGCAGCCCTTTTGAACAGGGACAAGCCACTTAATCAGGAGGGGTTTCCACTTGAAATGGTGAAATGGTCTGGGATTGTTAGTCTGAGAAATATTATTCTTGCTTTCTGTGGATAAGTGTTAATATCACAATTAAAAAGGGGTAAGTGTTCTAGTGAAAATAGACTCATTTATTTTAATATAAACATGCTGGCTTACATATAGTCCCTGGGCCCATCAGGAGAAGGCAATGGCACCCCACTTGAGTACTCTTGCCTGGTAAATCCCATGGATAGACGAACCTGGTGGGCTGCAGACCATGGGTTCACTCAGAGTCAGACATAACTGAGCGACTTCACTTTCACTTTTCACCTTCATGCATTGGAGAAGGAAATGCAACCCACTCCAGTGTTCTTGCCTGGAGAATCCCAGGGACTGGGGAGCCTGGTGGGCTGCCATCTATGGGGTCGCACAGAGTCGAACATGATTGAAGTGACTTAGCAGCAGCAATAGCAGCTGGGCCCATCAAATCTTCCCTGATGGCTCAGCAGTAAAGAATCTGCCTGCAGTGCAGGAGACACAGGAGACATAGGTTCAATCCCTGGGTAAAGAAGATCCCTTGGAGGAGGAAATGGCAACCCATTCCAGTATTCTTGCCTCTAGAATCCCATGAACAGAGGAGACTGGTGGGTTACTGTCCATGGTGTCACAAAGAGTCGGACACAACTGAGTGAACACTGGACCCATCACACAATAAGTACTTGAGCAGAGGTTAAGGAAAAGTGATTCCCAGAAGAAACTCTCATGCAGTATGGGGTATATCATGTTCATAAGAGTGATAACATGACTACTTGGCATATTGAATTAAAAATATAAAACATAGAAAAGAGAGTCTCTCTAGATTGTGAGCTCCTTGTTGGTAAGGATGCATGTCATGTTACTATCGCCTGGAGCCTTCACAGTCCTGAGCTTAGGCAGGAGAGATGGACACATGGGTAAGTGAATGGGACTGAAACCGGAGATGGAGACCCTGAGAGAAGAAGTCATAAGAAGGGTTCTTCCTGGCTCCAACTTGGCTATTAGTGCAGAAGGAAGCTTTGACTCATAGTCTCTTCAATGATTAGCTCATCAAGGTTTGAGTGAGTGAGTGAAGCTGCTGATTCTTTGCAACCCCATAGACTGTAGCCTCCCAGGCTCCTCCGTCCATGGGATTTTCCAGGCAAGAGTACTGGAGTAGGGTGCCATTGCCTTCTCCAAAGTTTAGCCAGATGTTAACTTCTTGGACTCCTTCATGGATCACGGTCTTGTTGTGGTGAAAGGGCTTGTGTAACTCAATGAAGCTATGAGCCATGCCATGCAGGGCCACCCAAGACAGATGGGTCATAGTGAACAGTTTTGACAAAACGTAATCCACTGGAGAAGGGAATGGCAACCCACTTCAGTAATTTGCCTGGAGAACCCCACAGACAGTATGAAAAGACAAAAAGATATGATGGTGAAAGATGAGCCCCCCACCCCCAGGTTGGAAGCTGTCCAATATGCTGTTGGAGAAGAGAAGAGCACAACAATCAACAGCTCCAGTCAGATGGAAGCAGCTAGACCAAAGCAGTAATGATGCTTAGCCATGGATGTGTCTTGGTTTGAAAGTAAAGTCTGGTGAATGTGGACTGAGAATTTCCAGACGTACAAGCAAGGTTTCAAAGAAACAGAGGAGCAAGAGATTGAAATGTCAATGTTCATTAGATCATAGAGAAAGTGAGGGAGTCCCACAAAAATATCTACTTCTGTTTCCCTGAAGCTAAAGCTTTTGACTGTGTGGGTCACAAACTGGAAAATCCTTAAAGAGATGGGAGTGTCAGACCATATTACCTATCTCCTGAGAAACCTGTATGGGGGTCAAGAAGAAACAGAACAGAACATGGAACAACTGACTATTTCAAAATTGTGAAAGGAGTAAAACAAGGCTGTATATTGTCACCCTTTTCATTTAACTTATATGAAGAATATATCATGTAAAATGCCAGGCTAGATGAATCACAAGCTGGAAACAAGATTCCCAGGAGAAATATCAATAGCCTCAGATATGCAGATGATACCACTCTAGTTGCAGAAATTGAAGAGGAGCTAAAGAGCCTCTGGTTGAGGGTGAAAGAGGTGAGTGAAAAAACTGACTTAAAACTCAACATTAAAAAATCTAAGATTATGACATCTGGTCTCATCACTTCATGGTAAATAGAAAGCGAAAGAGTAGAAACAAGTGACGGATTTTCTTTTCTTGGGCTCCAAAATCACTGTGGACAGTGACTACAGCCATGAAATTAAAAGATGCTTGCTCCCTGGAAGAAAAGCTATGACAAACATAGACAGAATATTAAAAAACAGAGACATCACTTTGCTGACAAATTTCTGTATGTCAAAGCTATGGTTTTTCCAGTAGTCATGGGTAGTCATCCAGTAGTTATGGATGTGAGAGTTGGACCATAAAGAAAGCTGAGCACCAAGAACTGATGCTTTTGAACTGTTATGCTGGAGAAGACTCTTCAGAGTCCCTTGAACTATAAGAAAAACAAACCAGTCATTCCTATAGGAAATCCACCCTGAATATTCAATGGAAGAACTGACACCAAAACTGAAGCTCCAATACTTTGGCCACCTGATGCTGGGAAAAATTGAAGGCAAAAGAAGGGTGTGGCAGAAGATGAGATGGCTTGATAGCATCACTGGCTCAATGGATATGAATTTGAGCAAACTCTGGGAGATATTGAAGGACAGAGGAGCCTGGCAAGCTATATTCCATAGGGTTGCAAAAAAGTCAGACACGAAATGATTAAGCAACTGAAGAACAACAACTTCTCTAAATCACAGTAATCCTCATCATTATTGGGTAGTGGTAAAGGTAAAATAAGATATCTGTAAAATAAAATCTAAAGCTACGCACAGATGTAACTTATAAAAAAAATCCTTTCATAATAAGATAATCAGTGGTGTAAAATTGAATAAAAAAAATAATAATAACTACCTCTTCACCCCATCATGATGTTTCTATCTCAGAGTACTTCCTATTTCCACTAGCAATGAGAATTACTATAGTCCAAGTTTCTTCTTCCTTACACTTGTCCCAGACTTCCCTCTGTCTACTCCATCCTCCAAATACGTTATGTATGCTCTTCTAAAGGATATATGTTTTTCATCAAACATCACAGAGAATCCTGTTCACAATTCCCTGGAGTAACCAAGTGTCCATCGTTGAACTTAAGTCACTTACAGTTATAGCATCATTTATTGCCATTTAGAATATTTAAAAGAGGAATGAAAATGCCTTGATGATATGGGTGGAAAAAAAAAATCTCTGCAGGGTGAATTATCAGCCACACAAGTACTTGTGAAACTTTAATGCTCATAGAAAGTCCCCAAGATCTTACTGAAAGGCAGATACTGAATTAGCAAATCTGGGATGAAGCCTGAGTTTCTGCACTGCCCCAGTGATGGCGACACTGCTGCTCTATGATGTATCCTTTGAGTGACTGGAGCCTACACTAGGATTCCTAATATTTCAAGTATGAGGACACTCTTAAAATTTTAAGTGTTGGCATTATTTTGATTATACATTTTAAAATGCATATAAGCAAAAACTCATAATCTTACCAACCAAAGATAACAAGCACAACTATCAATAATTGGTATTTTGGTATATATAGATACCAAATCAGAGTAGAAGTCCATCTATCCATATTGTTTTTCTCAAGTATAGTTGTTGTGCCATCTATCCACATTATTTTAAAGTTGCCTTTAAATTAATTTTAAAACTACTCAAATAATACAAATTTTAGAAAATTCATGAAGTCAAAAAAGCAAAAAGAAGATAAAAATCACCTGTAATTTTATAGTTAGATACAAAGCACAAACCCTGTGAGCACATCAGTTTATTCTTTCCCATATGCCCACACCCAACCCCAGCTCTGTTGCCACTGCCCTGTGNGCTGAGGAAGGCTTTCTTATCTCTCCTTGCTATTCTTTGGAACTCTGCATTCAGATGCTTATATCTTTCCTTTTCTCCTTTGCTTTTCACTTCTCTTCTTTTCACAGCTATTTGTAAGGCCTCCTCAGATAGCCATTTTCCATTTTTGCATTTATTTTTCTTGGGGATGGTCTTGATCCCTGTCTCCTGTACAGTGTCATGAACCTCTGTCCATAGTTCATCAGGCACTCTATCATATCTAGTCCCTTAAATCTATTTCTCACTTCCACCGTATAATCATAAGGGATTTGATTTAGGTCATACCTGAATGGTCTAGTGGTTTTCCTCACTTTCTTCAATTTAAGTCTGTATTTGGCAATAAGGAGATCATGATCTGAGCCACAGTCAGCTTCCGGTCTTGTTTTTGCTGTCCTGTGAAAAGTGTACTCAAATGCATTTTAATAATCTAAGCGAAATATAACCAAGAAAATAGTTTGGTTCAAAATACTATTACATTTCAATAATAAAAATATTTGTTTATAATTATTTAATATTTTACAACTATCTTATTCTCTTCATAAATGTCATTTCTAAATATTAGATTAGGTGCATTAATTGCATAAAATTCTGCTCATTTAGAATGTTTAAGTTTTAGATAGAAAATGGGTTGTATGAATTGCAGTTTAAATGGAAAGAAATTTTAAGCTACATTAGCATTAGATACAATTTCGTAGTTCTCAGTTATGGCAATTTAGTTCTAACAATTTTTGGCATGTGACAATTTTATTTCTCTGTAATTTGTAACACTATTTGAAAAAGGTTGGCAATGCATGCATATGCTCTCTCATCCATACATTTTCTAATTAAAGAATGCAATCCCAAATATTACATATGGTACAGATATGGACAGAACTAATATAGAACTAATAACATCTTATTTTTTCTAAACAATAACATGACTATTATATTTTAAGAATTGTTGTGGAATGAAGGGGAAATTTGCTAGTCTTTTTTTTTTTTTCTTTTTACTGTTTCTTCTTTTAATTCAGAATGCAGTTACCCTTAATTTGAATTTGCCCTGTAGCTAACCACAGGATGTAGCTTGTGACATTAAGTTTGACAAAGGACAACAAGAAAATCACTTTAAGGCAGTATATAAACATATTTATGGAGGTTGCATGAATGAAAAAAGTAGTTTGGGTATTAAAATTGAAGACAGAAAAGTAGAGAAACTACTTCCAAGGAGGTTTGGAAATGAACAGCAACAGCTAAAACGTCAGAATTCAGGATATTGGATCAGAGTAACAGACAAGAGGTCCTGAAGAAGACCTAGCAGGGTTGTCATCATGCAATTCATTTATTCATGATCCCATAACAGAGAGAAGAAAAGGGAGTATTTTCCACTTGTGTTTCTAGATTGTCATAGACTGCTTTATAGTGACAAATTTCTCTTGCCACTATAACCTCAAGACCATCCTTTTTTTTTTTTCCTTTTTTTCCTCTGGTTTTACATTTAATGAGGTGAAGATGCAAATTGCTTATAAATTTACTTTCCTCCCCATCCTTTAAAATATTCAAAGACATCATCCCATGTATGAGTCTATATAACAAATCCAGATTCTTCTTTGCTGNCTTTTTTTCCTCTGGTTTTACATTTAATGAGGTGAAGATGCAAATTGCTTATAAATTTACTTTCCTCCCCATCCTTTAAAATATTCAAAGACATCATCCCATGTATGAGTCTATATAACAAATCCAGATTCTTCTTTGCTGTTTTTTTTTTTTCTTATCACATGCTGTAAATATCTTCAAAACAATTAATTATCTCTAAGTGGATTGTGTATTAATTCAGTGGATGTTCATTGAGTATACATTATGTGCCAGGTGTTGTGAGCTTGTGAAGGATACAGGGGTAAGCATGGTTTTTATATACAGGCAGTTTGTTTGCACTCATTTCTTCAGGTGAGGGAAGCATCTAGAATTAGATGATGAACAATGACTGGAGAATCCTAAATGTTACTTAGCTTTTCAGTGACAAATTATGTTTGCCATACTAGTTTTTGTTATGGGAATATGATTTGTATGTACTTAACTCAACTTAAATTATAGGATTGTTTTACTTTAGTCTTAGAAATGGCAAATAAATGATGAATGAACTACAGCCAGTCATGACATTGGCAACACCATAATAATTTTCTCTGAAATAGAATTGCCTAATAAATCTTAATTTAAAGTAACAAGCAGTGCCAGAGGTGCACCTTACTTGGGCTACAGTTTATGACAGTTTCTTCAAATGAGACCAAGACCAGAGAATTAAAAGTTAAACTTTACCTAATGACAGTTGAGAAAATAAAGGTAAAATTTATTTGAAAAATAAAAATCTCCATTAAATTGTAATAAATATACCTTATTAATACTTTTTGCCACATATCCATCNGCTACAGTTTATGACAGTTTCTTCAAATGAGACCAAGACCAGAGAATTAAAAGTTAAACTTTACCTAATGACAGTTGAGAAAATAAAGGTAAAATTTATTTGAAAAATAAAAATCTCCATTAAATTGTAATAAATATACCTTATTAATACTTTTTGCCACATATCCATCTTGCTCATTAAGCATTTGTTAGAGAGAGAAATGCTAGTCACCAAGAAGTTAGAGTAATTGCACACAAAAATAAGATGAATTTTATATGGAATAATTCAGACTAAAGTTGTGTGATTGTACATTTTATGTTGTATAATATAACCAGCTTCATATATAATCCAAAGCATATATATTTAGAGCTCTTTCAAAGAATGAAATTGGTTCTAGGAATCCCTTGGTAGACTAGTCCTTGACAAATGTCAGCTTCAGTGTAAGACCCCACTCTCAGCCTCCATTTTCATTGTGAAATGAGCCTCCAGTACAAACTTTTTGAGACTATTGATTAATTTTTAAAGTGCTTACTTTCATTTCTTCTACTTGTCAGTCTGAGCTCAGGTTTGTTAGGAATCTAGTCATGAAGTTCATCTCTTAGGTAAAGTATTTAAGTCGACTATATTGAAGTATACAGTAAATACTACATTTACTTGATATAGGTTTAATTAATGATGATGATGATAAACTATAATAATATGAGTATCATGAGTTTTTTAAAAAGTCCTAAATATCCTGTTAAAAATAAGATTTGTAAATTAATGACATATCTTAAAAAGGATAACCCCATTTACAACTTCCTACACATAAGTTTTCCTATATACCATTTTTGTCTTCTTCAAAATCACAAGTGATTTTGAATTTTCAAAAAAGTCAAGGAGAGAAATGGGTGTGATTTTGCTGGTAATTGAAGACATGAGCTTAGGTCAAAGCACAAAATCTTACCTGAAAGTAAATATCCAAAAAAGTATTTCTCCCTTGTTTTAAAATTTTCCTAGAGTTGTATTCATTGTGCATAGTAGCTCAGTTTATCCCTTCCACTGAAATTATCTTAGATTTATATCACTTGGAATCTATTATTTTTCTTTTTAATGTTTGTATTATGAGCCCATTCTTTCTTGAGTCTTTCCCTCTTTTTCCCCCACTGATCCTTTTTTTGTTTGTTTGTTTCCTTGTTGTGATCTCTGCAAAATCTCTCTAATGAGACCAATATTAATTAGAAAAAGATATCTCTTGATGAGTTTCATGAATATGTTACAGTTTCCCAAAATTTTCCTCTACTTGTAATAATTGATACCTTAAAATCATAATGGAGTCTAATTTGAAAGATACAGAACCATAACGTGTTTGAGAATCTCAGTTTATTCTTAAAAGAGTTTTTGAAAGACTTCCTTTAGAATTTCAGAAAAGCCCAAAGCAGGTGGCTCATTATTTGTATCAACCTTTAGATATATTTTTTCCTGAAGATAGTATTTTTCCACAGTAGCATAAAATACTGATGAGTGGGAGGCAATTTTAAGCTTATAATGTGATTGTTTCTTAAAAAAATAATTTTATAGAGGAATGGGTTCTTTTAAGAAAAACTTAATGTTCAATAAATCAAGTTTGAGTGCAATAAATTATTTACTTTCAGTTTGCAAGAGGTGAATAAAAAGTGCTTGGCCAATATCGTACCATTAATCTATTCTCTTTTCTCCTTTCTCTCTTTACTTCTCTCTCTCCAATAGAAGTGGAACAAAAAGGTAATTAAATACCTTTCATAAATTATATACTATTTATAGGCTAAGTTATTTAACAGTTTAACATCTAGTTAAAATAATGTTATTAATTTTTATCTATTTTCTGAAAATTTATTTACTACTTCTGCTGCTCAACTTCACTTTAATCTGTTGTACTGACCAGTGCTGGTTTGATTATTTTTATCCTAAAACAGTTTAATATTGCAAAGTTTTCAACCATGCATTTTATTCCTCTTTATTTTCAAATGCGTAGTTAGAAATCCAGTAGATGCTGATGCATAATGACTGCTTCAGATTTGTTTATGTTTCTAGACTAGATAATTTCCCATAACTCTGGAGTGATTCCCTGTTCTTTTGATTTTTAACTATTAAGGGAAAAGGGAGATGGTTTTTTGAAATACATTAAAATAAATTGCTTTTGTAAGCAAGGGCTGATTATTAACTAACATAAAGTTTATATACAATTTTGACAATAATACCTACCCATCCTTTATAATTATAGACATCATATTGTGTGTGTGCTAAGTCATTTCAGTCGTGTCCAGTTCTTTATGCCCCTATGGACTGTAGCCCGCCAGGCTCCTCTGTCCATGAGATTCCCCAGGCAAGATGATGTAATGAGTTGCCATTTCCTCCTCCAGGGGATCTTCCTGACCCAGGGATCGAACCTGCATCTCATGTCTCCCACATTGGTTGGCGGGTTCTTTACTACCAGCACCACCTGGGAAGCCCAGGCATCATATTAGAGTCCGGAAAAATTCTTCCAATAATGAATTTTATTATTAAGTATAATTTGATGATGGTCTTCTGTCCTTGCTATGGAAGATTTTAACAGTTAAATTTTCCCCTAAATGTCTCATTTTCCCCAAATTGAAACTTTGGACATTTTAATAGTGAACTTTTGTTTTTAATAGCCTGCAAACCTTAGTTGAGTTTCATCTTAGATTTTCTCTTAGATGTAGGTTTATAATTGCTGTTAAAGAGCTAATCACTAATATCAAGAGAATAATACTTTAATCATTAAAATACGAGTCAACCTCCAAATTTCTTGTGATTTCCTAATTTCTCTTCCCAGTATACTTCTAATCATTTCAAACATAACAGTGGACTGCATGATTATTTTTCAATGTGTTTGTTCTGCAAAAATATTGGAGCAGTGTTTCCCATAGCAGGTTCTGAAGAAAATTACATTCCATCAGGCTCTGTAGAAAGGGTTCTGTGATCAAATTAATTTGTGGAAATTTGCTCACACTCCCTTCTTCTGCCTTGCAGAGTCACTAATGTACCTCAGCACTTAGAATCCTGATATTATTTTAATTAGATATTTCTTGAACATGTGTGGCTAGGAATCCCTGTTTTTGTGGGGGTTTTTTTTTCTGTGTATTATATATCTAAACCATATAAATAGGTATTTCAAGGACCTCCTTTTGGGAAACATTGCTTTTTAGACCCTTTGTTACAGATGAATCAGTCAAGCTTTCCTTACCACCACTCACATGATGTGCTACTGAAAAATAAAATGAATCAGACAAGTCCTGCCCATTTTCAGTCTGAAGTATGAGCAGCAAAATATTGTAGCAAGTAATCTTGTTTTTTTAATGTTCTTCTCATGTAACAGTAAAAGGTACATGTTTTTAAGTTCCAATTCTACTGTATTTAACAGGACATTTTTAACTGATTAAAATCTAGATCTTGGGTTCTTCTCTGTAACTTTTCACCTTTTCTTCTTCCCTTATTTCTTCTTTCCTTTCTTTTTCTTCCTTTCTCTTTTTCCTTCCAGTATCCATCCATCACTCATTTTTAATCGTGTGAGTTGCATGCTCTGTGTGTGCTGTAGCAGCTTTAAGGGCTTTTTTGCTATAAGATTCAGTGGCCTGTATCACAAGGTTTTTCTTTTCCCTTATTATGTTTTTAATGACTATTGTATTTTCATTTGCTTCTTAATGATAAGTATAGAGTAGTTACTAGCGTCAGAGTGAAAACAATATTTTTTAAAAACTTTCAAATAAGATATATTAAACCATCACGCGTAAATGTTTATATTTGTTATATGTCTATAGAATACACAACCATAAGTCACATCTATATAGACAGCATATCTAAAATTATTGCAACACTCTTGCAAAGGTAAAATGCAAAGGAAAAATGCAAGGGAAAGCACAGCCACTCATGAAAAGGCCAAATTTCATCAGCAAATCAAATCAGAATGATTCTAAAGAAATGTCAAAATTAATGTGGAAAAATACTTTACTTTCTCAGAAGAATGCAGCAAAATAATTAAGTGGTGGTGGGCATTTCTTATTAGAGTTGAATTCCACTTGGTGAAAAGTAAGAATATATGACAAAATATTTAAATTAATATAATTATTATTTTGACTCTTTCCCAATTGACAGTTTTTCTTTGTCCTGGACTACTAAAAGGAGTATACCAGAGTGAACATTTGTTTGAATCTGACCACCAATCTGGGGCATGGTGCAAAGACCCTCTTCAGGCTTCTGACAAGATTTATTATATGCCGTGGACCCCGTACAGAACTGATACCCTGACTGAGTACTCATCCAAGGATGACTTCATTGCTGGAAGGCCAACTACAACCTACAAACTCCCTCACAGGGTGGATGGCACAGGATTTGTAGTATATGATGGAGCTTTGTTCTTCAATAAAGAGCGCACCAGAAACATAGTAAAGTTTGATTTGCGGACTAGGATAAAGAGTGGAGAAGCTATCATAGCAAATGCCAATTACCATGATACCTCCCCTTACCGGTGGGGAGGCAAATCTGACATAGACTTGGCAGTGGACGAGAATGGGCTATGGGTAATCTATGCAACAGAACAAAACAATGGTAAAATTGTCATTAGTCAATTGAACCCTTACACCCTACGGATTGAAGGGACATGGGATACTGCATATGATAAAAGGTCAGCTTCCAATGCATTCATGATATGTGGAATCCTGTATGTTGTCAAATCTGTCTATGAGGATGACGACAATGAGGCCACGGGAAATAAGATTGACTACATTTACAACACTGACCAAAGTAAGGACAGCTTGGTGGATGTACCCTTTCCTAATTCATACCAGTACATAGCAGCTGTGGATTACAACCCCAGGGACAACCTCCTTTATGTATGGAATAACTATCACGTCGTGAAATATTCTTTGGATTTTGGACCTCTGGATAGTAGATCAGGTAAGTTTGACTTTTGATGGTACTTTAAAGAGAACTATTTACAGCTTGAACTTAGTACGTTTTTTGTATATTTTGATTAGACTTCTTTCTCCTGGTTTTTCTTCTGGCCTGTGTTTTGAAAGTTATTCTTTGGTTTTTTTTTTTTTTTTAGATAAAAAATGTTGCTGTTAATCACTGTTAAAAAAAAAAATTATAGGCATGAGAATCCAACTCTTACTCCTCTATGCAGCTACTCTCCAATTTTCTTTGAAGGGCATTTTCATTATCAGCTAGTTAGTTTGTGTGTCTGTGTGTGTAGTGAACTATACAAAACCTTCACAAAAATAGAATGCTATCCCACCTAATTAATTGTGACATGCCCTACAATGTGCCCTCTACTTAGAAATGCCAAAGGGTTGGATTTATATAATTCTTCAGGAGCCCTATACCATATATTCAACTCACTGAGCACATCATATATGACCACCCCTACTGGGAATATTGTCAGTTTATTCATATGTATCAGTTCAGTTCAGTTCAGTCGCTCAGTCATGTCTGACTCTTTGGAACCCCATGAATTGCAGCACTCCAGGCCTCCCTGTCCATCACCAACCCCTGGAGTTCACTCAGACTCACGTCCATCGAGTCAGTGATGCCATCCAGCCATCTCATCCTCTGTCGTCCCCTTCTCCTCCTGCCCCAATCCCTCCCAGCATCAGAGTCTTTTCCAATGAGTCAACTCTTCACATGAGGTGGCCAAAGTACTGGAGTTTCAGCTTTAGCATCATTCCTTCCAAAGAAATCCCAGGGTTGATCTCCTTCAGAATGGACTGGTTGGATCTCCTTGCAGTCCAAGGGACTCTCAAGAGTCTTCGCCAACACCACAGTTCAAAAGCATCAATTCTTTGGTGCTCAGCTTTCTTCACAGTCTAACTCTCACATCCATACATGACCACTGGAAAAACCATAGCCTTGACTAGACGGACCTTTGTTGGCAAAGTAATGTCTCTGCTTTTCAATATGCTATCTAGGTTGGTCATAACATTTTTTCCAAGGAGTAAGCGTCTTTTAATTTCATGACTGCAGTCACCATCTGCAGTGATTTTAGAGGCCCCCAAAATAAAGTATGACACTGTTTCCACTGTTTCCCCATCTATTTGCCATGAAGTGAATGGAACAGATGCCATGATCTTAGCTGTCTGAATGTTGAGCTTTAAGC
>SJYX01013371.1:288536-315028 GCA_006410675.1 Oreotragus oreotragus
GCATATAAGTTAAATAAGCAGGGTGACAGTACACAGCCTTGACGTACTACTTTTCCTATTTGGAACCAGTCTGTTCCATATCCAGTTCTAACTTTTGCTTCCTGACTGCATATAGCTTTCTTAAGAGGCAGGTCATGTGGTCTGGTATTCCCATCTCTTTCAGAATTTTCCAAATATGTATATGTGTATCTAATTGATATATACAGAAAAATGTTCATAACTGATACAGATAAAAGAATAGATCTAATTGTAAGAGAAAAAACAGTACAAAACTCAGCTTAAAAAAAATAAGATGTTTCAACTCCCTTTCTTTAAATGTATCTTTTTCTTCTCTAGGAAATACTGTTTATTTTAACATTGTTTGAAGACAGTCATGAATTGATCCATCTTTTACATTTTTAGTGCATAACTGAGCAGATTTATCTTAGTTTAGAAGTTGAATTATTTTAACTAGCAATTTTACTGTTAGCTTAGTTCAGTCTCTTAGTCGTGTCTGACTCTTTGCGACCCTATGGACTGTAGCACGCCAGGCTTCCCTGACCATCACCAACTCTCAGAGCTTGCTCAAACTCATGTCCATTGAATCGGTAATGGCATCCAACCATCTCATCCTCTGTCGTCCCCTTCTCCTCCTGCCTTCAATCTCTCCCAGCATCAAGGCCTTTTACTGTGAATCCGTTCTTTACATCCGGTGGCCAAAGTATTGGAGTTTCACCTTCATCAGTCCTTGCAATGACTATTCAGGACTAATTTCCTTTAGGACAAACTCATTTGATCTCCTTGCAGTCTAAGGGACTCTCAAGAGTCTTCTCCAACACCACAGTTCAAAACCATCAATTCTTCAGTGCTCAGATTTCTTCACAGTCCAACTCTCACATCCATGCATGACTACTGGAAAAACCATAGCTTTGACTAGATGGACATTTGTTGGCAAAGTAATGTCTTTGCTTTTTACTATGCTGTCTATGCTGGTCATAGCTTTTCTTCCAAGAAGCAAGCTTCTTTTGATTTCATGGCTGTAGTCACCATCTGCAATGATTTTGGAGCCCCCCAAAATAGAGTTTCTCACTGTTTTCATTGTTTCCCATTCCATTTCCCTGAGTTAATGGAAGCAGTGATAATATTGTTCCTCCTGATAAAATATAATGGAAAAGCAAGATGTAAGTGTCTGAATTTTGATAGTGACATAGCAATTCAAAGTTCATTTTTTAAAATTCTTACAAGTTATTATTTCTTATTTTCTGCATTGTTTTTACCATGCTTTTACTAGTATGTCATTTTGCTTTACTAACTTCATTATATACATATCATCTTACACAATTAGAGTCTAAGTGCCATATAGCTAGTAATCTTGCTTTACTTATCGTTTCATTATTTTCATCTGACCATTATTTCTGCCTTCTTAGATCCTAGTGTACTATATAGCATAAAGTTAATAAAGACTCAATAATTCTTTGCTGAATGAATGAATGGATGAAAGCATGAATGGATGCCTTTCTATTTCTCACTATGATAGAATGTCTAATTGGTAGCATTTTCTCTAATGCCTGAGAAGCTTCTACAAGACTGAGAGCTGTTCTTTCCATGGCCCGCATGTTGATATTAGGTTGAACTGCTTTTGTAGAAGAAAAACCCTAATATGCAATAGCAGCAAAAGCAACTTCTCATTATTAGTCCTGAAAAATACCCTAGACCTAGCTAACCTCTGTACAGGTAAGGTTTCTTAAACCAACACACATTTCAGTTAAAAAGCTAAGCATCTGAAATATTCTGGGAAGACAATTCTTTCCGGTCTGTGATATTCTTGAGTGTTTTGCCAGTGGAAACTCTATTGTTGAGTGGTTCTTAGCCTTTTTTTACTTTTAATTGTAACCAAAGTAATTTCTAATTGCCTTAAAAGAAATTATATATAGTAACATAATCATCTTTTGATGTTAGTGAGATAAGGACAGTGACATAACTTAATTTTATTTATTGGTAAAATCATGCATTAATTTTTAGACTAATATATAAGTTTAAATTAATTAGCATTCCAGATTTTAACTCAATGGACTGAAGCAAATTCTTAACTTACTTTTTGTAAATTATCCTTAAAGATGACACTATAGCCCCATGTATTTAGAGACTTGTCAAAAATATTTCTGGCATACATTAATAAAATTATATTTTTATCCCATACAATTATCCCTATGCATGATAATCCATTGTAATCCTGGACACAGGAAAATTATACCACTCGCTTAATACTTTTTGTTTGCTTATAGAAGTTAGATTATGAGCCATCTTACCCACTTATAATAGTTATCATATTTGTTAAAAGGATTTTATTAAAGTGGCAAACACTGAGAAATGAAAAAGCTCAGCTTTTGAAACAAATCACTATCTTAATCCAGGAAATTCAGTCTTAGTTCTTTTTAAATGACAGTGAAATTGTTTGTTTTCGAAAAAGTGAAACTTCAGCTGTATTAAACTTAAGCTAGAACTTTGGTGTGTTACTATAGTGGAGAGGTAGAAAGAAAAAGTAGAGAATAAGAATGTATACATTTTATGCATCAATATAATAATTTAAACTAGCATTAATGGAAGTAGTTCACCCTATTACACAAAAACAGTTTCAACTGAGTGTTTTTCTTTAGTATAAATTACACTGACATTTTTCAAAGATATTTCCTTTTGACTGTCTTTATGGGCATTTTTATTTGTGTAAGGAAACCAGCTTACTGTAAATATTTAGGGTCAAGAAAACTACTCTGTAAATTAAAATATCTGGGTATTAGAAGTTGAGTCAAATATGTTCCCCTGATGTATAAAAATCCCCAGGTGAAACATCCATGGGTATCATACTGCTTCTGAACATGAGTCTGGGAGCCAAAGGACTTGGGTTTTAATTCTGCCTCTAGTGCTTGTTTGACTGTGGGCCTCTTGGTCTTAGTTACCTTAACTATAAAATGTAAAAATAATAATAATAATAATAATACCTGTGTCCAAAGATTGAGTTTCCCTGGTGGTTCAGTCATAAAGAATTTGCCTGCAGTGCAGGAGACCTTGGTTCGATCCCTGGGTTGGGAAGATCCCCTGGAGAAGGGAATGGCTACCCATTCCAGCATTCTGGCTTGGAGAATTCCATGGACAGAGTTGTCTGGCGGGATAAAGTCCGTGAAGATTATTGTTAGATTTTAATGAGATGATATGTATATAGATATAGCAAAATTAACATGAAACTACATGCCAACCCTACAAGGACCATTATTATCCATGTTATCTAATTTAAGGGCTTAAGGCACTACTGCTCATATAATTTTATTAAAAATCACCAGCTACTAAAATGCAGCATGAACTTCAAAGTCATGGTCCCTTCTGTGACACTAGAAGTGTGAAGTATGCTTACTGAAACAATGTGTCCAAATTCATTCATTTGTTAGAAGTGATCTCAGTATCCCCATGTGCCAGGCACTCTCCAGATGTCAATCTAATTTGTAGATCTCATGATTAGATAATTACCATAGATCTGCACTCCAAAAACAATCCTTCTGATTTTCAGTGGTGAAATCATATACTCTGTGAAACTTTGCTGAATAATTTAAGAAATAAATGAATTATAATATATACATACATATTTTATATCTTATTATTCAGAATATTATGGTAATTGGAGTAATAGTCCAACAATGTATTTTATTAAGATTATACAAATGCTTCTCAGGTAGTCCCCTTCACTGTTGGCCATGTACTCCTATGATCTGGAAATTATTATCTGGAAGTCACCCCAGTTATTCCTCACCCACCACACACACGTCTTATCTTCACTCAGATCGTAGTGATATTTGGTAATATAAAGGAAAGTGTGTGTGTTAAGAAGTGCCAAAGGACGTTACAGCACTTCTGGAAGTAATTATAGGATTACTCAATAGTTTTACAATGGGAAAGAAAGTGAGTTCAATGGATTTTGTTTTCAGAACATCTCAGATTTTTCCATTGATGAATTGCATGAATCTTTTCAGCTTAGAGAAAATGAAAAGTGTATCCATTGAGTACACCTGTGTATTCAAGTAAGTAAGTGTGTTTCTTTGAAAATGTATTTTGTCTGCAGAATAGGTGGTTAAGTTTTGGACACCAGTATCTAAAATGCTTGTAAGCATTACCACCTGAGCTAAAAAGTAAATATGTGAAATTGCTTTTTTTTTTCTGAGCCAAAGACTAGCAAATATACAATTTTCCTGAAATGTACTTTTAACTGAGCCTTTTTCCTCTCATAAAATATGATAAATTATGCATTCATCATTTCCTTCAATGGCTATCTTTTGTAAGATTACTTTTAAAACTTCCAAACAGTATTTAGCTATTTCACATGTTATTTGAGTGATTCTCATGTTGCCATCATGATTTTTAAATTCTACTTGATATCTTCATATGTCTGGTGTGAGGGAATCAAGTAGTTACTTTACTTGTCCTTAGTTCACTGCTGTTTAATGACTTTTATTTACCCTTGGAGTTCTTTCTCTCAAATCATATTGTGCTGAGTTCATAATTAATTAATAAAAAAGAGATGTGAGGTATTATCATTTACTCTCTCACTTTGTCTCTAAACTGTCGACCAAACAATCAAAATGTTCATTGTCAAATATACAAATATTTTCCACTATTTCATCCTGAAGAAAGAATAAATATGCACAGGTTGATAATATGAATATACAGAGAAGGTCAATGCCAAAATTCCTAAAATTAGTACATCTAACAGATCTACAACCCTATTGGTTGAGATTTAGTAAAACACAACAGGCAGTCAGTATGAACTTCAGACGACAATGACTTGTAGCTACTGTCTAGTGCCTACTCTTCTGCTTTCCAAACACAATCCAAATTTTGAAAGCCATTTTAGATTATGTAAATGTAATCATTTTGTATATGCTTAAGATAGTAGAATCTAAAACAACAAAAACCCTACACATAACAGCTTAATAATGCAGATAAGGTGAATCTTCTGTCCTTATAATATGCTAATTAAGTGCATTTGTGTCTCCAGTAAAAGCTGCGGCTATGTAGTGATGAATAAGAACTTTAAACACACATGACACCTCGTTAAAACATAATTTTCACATCATATATCTGAACCCTTTACTTTGACAGCTGAGTAATGTGAATGCTGGGCAGAGAATCTTGAACATTTTGAAGCTGTCACGTGCTTAATAGGTAGCTGAATCTGCTTCCTGAATGGTTTATTTAAATATGTTGCATCCTAGTCACAAAATAGCCAAAAAAAAAAAAAAAAAAGTAGTGGGATGTTAAATCAAACTTGCCCTCAGCATATAAGTTATGATTGCTTCATGGTTCCACTTGATATCACATTGTCTCTAAACTTTAATTGATGTAAATCTCAGTAACTGAGTGAACTTCACAGAAAGAAAAAATAGTCAGCNAAAAAAAAAAAAAAAAAAAAAAGTAGTGGGATGTTAAATCAAACTTGCCCTCAGCATATAAGTTATGATTGCTTCATGGTTCCACTTGATATCACATTGTCTCTAAACTTTAATTGATGTAAATCTCAGTAACTGAGTGAACTTCACAGAAAGAAAAAATAGTCAGCTACTTGTTGCTAATTTCATCCAGGTCTTTATTTTTATGCATCAGCTGTTTGGCTGTCTGCAGAGACGCCCCCTCTCTTTCTCTCCACTGCTGCTTCTTTCCTTTTAGTGAGAGCTTCTGATGGAAGGGCATTGCTGTTGGTGACTTTTCAGGGAGCACAGCCAAAACTTACAAATTTTGCAAGAGCTATTCTATTGCCACTTAATGTCAGCTGAATTCTCTTCTGTTTGTTTTTACATTTCTTATATTTTTCTTCTTTGTAATTTTAAGGCTAAACCTTTCCAAAATGACACCCTCTGCTTTTCAGTCTCTTAATATCAAAATCTCAGTCCTGTGCAAAGCAAAACTTTACTGGGTTTCTACAACCAAACCCAGTTTTAGCCTTTCATCCCACATAGAGGTGACCCTCTTAATAAAGGAGAAAGATGCAAGGGATAAAAATATTCAAAATTTTTATTAATTTTTTTCCTCCATAGTGACATCCCTGAAAAATTTATAATTATTAGAACAGTAATCAGAATTATTTCTACAAGCAGCTCACAGTCATAAAAGATGACTTATTGTGAATAAGCTTCCCACTCACACCAGCTGTCTTTTCTGTAACCATTTCACTGCTCATTAGCCCACGTCCACCAGAGGGCAGACAGGTGGAACTGAAACAGTTTGGCTGTTCATTATTAGCACATCTTGTCAGGGTTGGCAGTAGTGATTAAAATGGGATTTCTGCTTATCAAGGGATTCCACTTTAGAATGCTCTACTTCTATCCATATTACCATAGGTAAGGTGAGAACTGACTTTATTACACAGTAAAGTCTGATTTTTGCTTTATTTTTCTGTTTTGTTTTTCTTTTAATTTTAGACAACAAACAGAATAGGGTTGCCAAACAAAAATACAAATTTAAGCAGAAAAATATTTCCCCCTTAATAACTACTTTTAAATCACAAAGTTAAATTATCAGATAATAATGATGAATGACCAAAAATTTAAGATACCTAAATTACAGGAATAATCAACCACGCTATATAATTTTATGGAATGAGACATGTTGTCAGATATCCCTAAAGACAAATGGATTATGTATTCTTGTTTACTTTAATTAATTATTATTCCTGGTTTTCTTCACGTCCTTCAGTAGTACAAACCCTTGGCCAAACTCTATGTATCCACTTACCCCAAAGAAGGCACAAATTGAAAGACACAAATTGCCTCCTATCATGTGACTGAACTAGTTTACCCTAGAATTTGGATTTTAAATATACAAATGCCTGTGAAATTAGGTATTTGTTGATTTCATGGCTTAGAATTATCTCTTTGAGAAAAAATGGCACTTTATTTGTAAATGCTTTGTTCCATAAAAATACAAAATGATAAACTTAAAAAATTTTTAAAACAAACTTTTCAAAATCTATGAAAATTTTGCTATATAGTATATATATTTGTGTATTAAAAATATACTTTTATATTTTATAGAGAAGCCCACTGAGATAAATCTGAGAGAAATAGTGATAATAGTGGGGAGCAGTGCTGAAAATTTATTCTTCATTTTGATACCAAAAAATAAATACCTTAACCTGTTTGTGGCGAGGAAGCTTGAAAGTAGAATTCAAAAATATTAAGATAGAGGTAAAAAGTGAAATTCAGGCACAAAATCAAGCCTGCTATAGAAAGCCAAAGCAGGGAGCCAGACTGGGCTTAATTTGGAAGTCCAATGATAAATAGTTGTTTCTTCCCCTCTTTCTCTCTTCTTCCTCCCTTCCTTCTTTCCTTTCATTCTTCAAGACACATGTCTTTAGGTAGCTCAGGTATGCTCTGTGGTTACAACTATTGAACAGGCCAGGCACTGACCTGTTCTATAAACTTATAGAATAGTGAAAACTTATAAAAAGAAAAAGGGGGAGGATGTGTCAGAAAACAGTGCTACTGATTAGCTACTAATTTTTGAGTATTTTATTTTCTGGCCTTTTACATAGATTATAAAATGTAATCCTAACAAAAATCTCTCAAAAAAAAGCATTAGCTTCATTTCCAGTTAAAGAAATTTAGGATCAGAGACAGTAAATAACTCAAATGTCACATATATAGTCCAGAGTTGCGGTTAAAGTATTAATTGTCCGACTCTCCACTGTGTCGTGTTGCCTCTGCTGGTAATTAAAAAGAATACAGTTGCCATAGTTAAGGAGCAAGGGGAAAGCAGGAAGGCAGTGTACAGGTAGTACATAGAATATAAGCAGATAAAGTGAAGTAGCAAATGCAAAGCCACAAGGCCACATCAAACTCACTTAGATAAGGACAAGCAAACGGCAGCTAGTGTTGCAAAGTGAAAGTGAAGTTGCTCAGTCGTGTCCGACTCTTTGCGACCCCATGGACTGTAGCCTACCAGGCTCCTCCGTCCATGGGATTCTCCAGGCAAGAGTACTGGAGTGGGTTGCCATTTCCTTCTGCAAACAGTGCCCTGTGTGTGCTGTCTGTGCAGTGAGGTAGGGCCTTCCTTTGCATATGCCTTGCCCAAGTGCTTGGCAAGCAGTATTAGCATATGACAACAGGGCAACTGTCAGACAAGCAGATCTTCCTCACCTTGATCTCTGGTTTCATTTGCCTGAAGGATAAGAGCATGCAGTCTCCACTGCTTTCCGTGAACTCTGCCCATCTGGCTGAGATCTGCTCTCATGAAATTGAGGTACACTGGTCTTGTCAGGAAGAAGGTATAGGATGAGGAGCTACAGGTGTTTTTGGAGAGAGAATTGAAAAGATCATTCCAGAACACTTCTGTTTTCTAAAAGAAGTACCTGCCATCCCTCCACATTGCACTAGGTTTCACATACATGCCTTAACACTTAAAAAAATACTGTGAAGTACAGATGTGAAAACTAAGACTCAGAAGGGTAAAGTCATCTGTCTGGAGAAACCCAGTTTGTGAACGCAGATGTGAACTTTAAAGAAGCCCAGGTTTATTTAACTAAATCATGAAGCTGAGACACTTCATATTTACAATGAAAAAATTGTAATGCACACAAATATACAGTAGAATGGGATATAATGGTGTATGGTTTTTCTGTGTGCATGTGTACGTGTGCGTGTGTCTTCTTATAAATGCTTGAAGAGACAGATTTAATTATTGAAGGATTGGAAGACTTAGAAACTTGCAGAAATTCTGAGCAATTTAAAAGACTTTAGAGATTTGGGGACTGGCTCTTTATTAGATTTACTTTACTTAACTTATGTTAATTCCATTTCTTAATCTAGATGTTTTGCTAGCAATACTTTTATGGTTACTATCTATGAGCAAGAATAGTAAAATAGGGGGAAAACGAAGAAACAAAAGAAAGGAGGTGGTGAGGCAAGAAATGAGGGAAATAAACATTTTTCTCCTAAAAGTAAATGGACAAGAAATATGGCATACTTATGCCTTGCTGGTTGAAATATAAATTATCATTAGCCACTTTTGAAGGAAACTTGGCAATATCTAGTAGAGCGCATGGAGCTTTCAAATGGTAAAAAAAAATCTGCCTGCCAAAGCAGGAGACACAGGTTGGATCCCTGAGTCAGGGAGATCCCTGAAGGAAGAAATGGTGACCCACTCCAGAAATCTTGTCTGGGAAATCCCATGGACAGAGGAACCTGGTGGGCTACAGTCCATGAGGTCACAAAAGAGTCAGATAAGACTGAGTGACTGAGCATGCATTTAGTAGAGCCCATGTCTAAGTGATACCTTATACACTAGCAAAGGGCTTCCCTGGTGGCTCAGATGGTAAGGAATCTGCCTGCAATGCAGGAGACCCAGGTTTGATCCCTAGGTCAGGAAGATACCTTGGATAAGGCAATGGCAACCCATTCCAGGACTCATTTGGGGAATTCCATGGACAGAGGAGCTTGGCGGGCTGCAGTCCACCGGCTTGCAAAGAGTCAGACACGATTGACTGACTAACAGACACAAATACTAGCAACTCCGCTTTTAGATTTTCTTCTGGAGAAACTTTCTTACTTTTGTCCTAAGAGAGCAAGGTTGCTGTGTGGTTGCCCAAGTGACTAATAAGAAGCTGGAATAGGAGATATGAATGTGACATCTATCTTCACTTGCACCAAAAATTATAAAAGCCCTGGTCAGTGTTGAAAAGTGAAAGTGTTAGTAGTTCAGTCAACTCTTTGCAACCCCATGCACTGTAACCCCCCTGGCTCCTCTGCCCATGAAATTCTCCAGGCAAGACTACTAGAGTAGGTATAACAGTTCCCCTCTCCTTGGATCTTCCCAAACCAGGGCTCAAACCCAGCTCTCCTGCTTTGCAGGCAGATTATTTACCATCTGAATCACCAGGTCAGTGTTGAAGGTAGAGGGAAGCATTATGTGATCAGTTATTTTAGAAGGAAATATACCGAGTCAGGTACTGGTACCCATGAAATGATAAATAAGAAAAAATCTTATCTTGAGATTTACCCTTTCTAGTAATATCATCCATTTGGTTTCATGCTGGCTATAATAACTCAAAGAAGCCAGGATTACAGTTTCCCAAGCACCAACAGCCTTTAACTCCTGTAACTCTTTCTCAGAAATCATTGCACTGTTAGTAAAAGAAGCCCTCTCTTGTCAGAAAAGGAAATTTTACTCTGAAATTTTAATTGAGTGTGACTTATTATAGTAACTCATGTGTTTCAGCCACTGTGCATATTAAACAATTCTTAAGATTTAATTGCTTAAAATTTGTTTTATATCACCTTCACTGAATTTTCCCCTGAGTATGAATAGATTAACCTGCCATACATTCTAACCTGCCATATATTCTGTATTCTTATAACAGCTTTTAGTATAATGATAATTTTTAAACTGTCAGGATAGTGGCAAAATACTTCAGGGACTGAACAGGATGACTGAGTTGGTTGATCATGTTCGAGTTAAGAACTTGCAATGCCATGCCGTAAGCTCAAGAGCCCAGTTTTTGAAAGCATGGAAAATATAAATTTTTCTAAACCGAATAGGGAACTAGAGGATTTACATGTGAATGAAGGTTGAGGTTTTAATTCTCTGAGTTACAATAGAAAAAGCTGAGTTAGTCAGAAGAGATTTGTGCCATAAAAGTATTGTATTTCAAGACAGAATATCACATAAGGAATTTAAAAAATAATTATCTAGTGGAGCTGAAAAGTATATTGGGTTAGATTCTAAAACCATCTATTAAAGTAAAATTAAATATTACCAAACTTATTTTTGAATCTCTTATAGTAGTTTATAAAATATAATGAGGTTTTAAAATATATATATCCCTAGAGTGCAGAGATAGCATTATATGTTATAGTATAATGTATATTATACATAATAAATGGTACCTTTACAAAGTATACTTTACAGTAATTTAATTACATAATAGCACTACATGAATTCATGTAAATTGAGTGTAATATCTGTGATACAATTCCTTTGTATTAAAAAAAAGAGTTCCATAGTTGTTCCTGTATAAATCATTTACATGAGAACTTTTCCCCCAAACAGATATTAATTTGTACTTTCCCATTAAACTTATATGGAAGTTTTAGAACACTTATGAAGTGCCTAAATGATACAACTACAAAAGTATTGTGGTATAAGAATACTTAATGATATGAGAAATGTTCATTATGTATTGCTAATTCTTTTTAAAGCAGGTTTAAATTATTTAGAATTTAGGTCACATGAGAACTTTTCCCCCAAACAGATATTAATTTGTACTTTCCCATTAAACTTATATGGAAGTTTTAGAACACTTATGAAGTGCCTAAATGATACAACTACAAAAGTATTGTGGTATAAGAATACTTAATGATATGAGAAATGTTCATTATGTATTGCTAATTCTTTTTAAAGCAGGTTTAAATTATTTAGAATTTAGGTCATTATACATTTTTCTACTTTCATTTGTGTTTGAAAAATTTTATACAAAGCTTTTAAAAATGCTTTATGTTTAATAAACCTACTCATTATATCTAGTACAGTTACAAACATAGAATCCAAAGTTTTAATGGTAGCTAATTCTTTTTTATTTGACCTTGCCGTGAAGCCTGCAGGATCTTCCTCCACCAGGGACTGAATCCATCTACTCTAGTTGGGAGCACAGTCTTAACTACTTAATTTCTTATTGGCTCAGATTTGAACTTATCTGGGATTCTCCAGATTTCTTTAGTGAATACGTGCGGTCTTCAAAATATATGAAACACATTTCTTAAAATTAATATTCCACATTACTAGAGTATAATAATCTTTAGAATTCTATGATGAGATATTAAAAGGCCTTTTGGTTGTGTTCAGGACAATTGCCCAACTAACTGATTCTCACCCACTTATGACTAGGACACATAAACAAGAAAGTACCAAAATATTCTTGAGAGAATGAAACTGAAAGAGGGGAGCCTTACTCTATTTCTAGCTTTTTTTTTTTCCTTTGCTATAGAAGAAAATTTGTAGTTCTTAAGGCAATGGCAACCCACTCCAGTACTCTTGCCTGGCAAATCCCATGGACAGAGGAGCCTGGTGGGCTACAGTCCATGGGGTCGCTAGGAGTTGGACACGACTGAGTGACTTCACTTTGACTTTTCACTTTCATGCATTGGAGAAGGAAATGGCAACCCACTCCAGTATTCTTGCCTGGAAGATCCTAGGGATGGGGGAGCCTGGTGGGCTGCCGTCTATGGGCACAGATTCAGACACGGCTGAAGCTACTTAGTTAGTAGAAACTTTACCTCTACCCCTTGATTACTGAGACATTATTTGGTTTAGTGATACTTTCTGTCGATTTTTACTTTTAAACTTTTTAAACAATCAGTTTTCACTAGTTGTTTATAAAGATTAAAATTGAAAAGGAAAAAATATAAAAAGAGAACCATGTATTTAAATGTACCAGCATTGAAGCTGAATAAAAGAGTCAACCTTCCTAATCAGAGATGCAACTTAAATATTTTACTTTTAGCTTTGACAGTAAGGCAGGTTAATTTGCTCATCTATGACATTCAGTATTATTTTCTTATGTATACAGCTGTCCCCTTTTTGTGGCCCCCTCTAGATGACTCAGTGGTAAAGAATCTGCCTGCCAGTGCAGGAGATGTAGGTTCAATTCCTGGGTTGGGAAGATCCCCTGGAGAAGAAAGTGACAACTCACTCCAATATTCTTCCTTGGGAATTCCCATGGACAGAAGAGAGTGGCAGGCTATAGTCCAATGGGTCACAAAAGAGTTGGACACAATTTAGCAAGTAAACAAGAACAGCATGCTTATATTTTCTAAGAAGTAGAAAATAAGTATGTTTATTGAATATTGACTGTTCAGTTCAGTTCAGTTGCTTGGTCATGTCCAACTCTCTGTGACCCCATGGACTGCAGCTTACCAGGCCTCTCTGTCCATCACCAACTCCTGGAGTTTACTCACACTCATGCCCATTGAGTCGGGGCATCTCATCCTCTGTCATCCCCTTTTCCTTACAACTTCAATCTTTCCCATCATCAGGATACTTTCAGATGAGTCAGTTGTTCACATCAGGTGGCCAAAGTATTGGAGTTTCAGCTTCAGCATCAGTCCTTCCAATGACTATTCAGGGCTCATTTCCTTTAGGATGGACTGGTTGGATCTCCTTGCAGTCCAAGGAGTTCTCAAGAGTCTTCTCCACACCAGTTCCATTAAAATAAGACAGCCAAGAAATACTCTAGATGACTGAGAAACGCTAATGGCTGTTATCTTTGTATAATTATATTAAAACCTGTTGATAAACTATTAGAATGTTTTACTGCAGTTTTATGTAATTATTTTGGGAGACAATTTTGTTGTCGTGATCAGTGAGTTTAAATACTCTGATGAATTAAAGCCTCTTTTTATATTTCCTTGTATAATAAAGCTTCAGTATTTGCAAGTAGGTTATAGGCAAGAGATTGCTAAGTTATATAGCATAATGGATCTCAAAGCATAGTCCAACAGAAATTTTTTAAAATGCAAGTTCTCAGGTTTCACCCCAAATTAAATCAGAAACTCTGGGGGTGAACTCAGTAATCTATTTTTAATAGGCTGCTAAGTTTGAGAATTGCTATATAGGCCATAATCCCTCAATTATATAAGCTAGGATAGTATATACTACAAAGCATAATAAAAATATTACACTTTTTTTTTTTTTGCTTCCTAAATTTCTGATTGCCTTTAAGTGTTTCCCAATCCCCTGTCTGAAAGAAGCTATGTAAATTACTAAGGGAACACGTTAAAATACAGATTTCCTATCTCTCTCAAATCACAGCCATAAGATGTTGTTTCAGTGTCAAGTGAGATCTGGGGACAGTATTTTTAAAAAGTGATTCTAGGTTTGAAAAAATATATCACTACTTTAGATTCCCTAAGGTGTAAATAAAATTTGTATCTTAGCAAGAATGTTATTTTAACGCATTAAGAATCTTTGGAGCGATATATACTATCTACCTTCTCTCTGAGCTAAGGCTGTTCTGGCAGTGAAATGCATCGCTTTTTTTTTGATTAAATGACCCTGTTTTGTGTCCTCATAGAATTACTACCTGTGTGGTTGACAGAAAAGAACAGTAGCCTAATACAAGATGGACACATCCCCTCACAGGCTTGTCCTGGCGAAGCAAGGTGCCGTTCATCTTCACCTTGGGTAGCTGGACTAGATTAACACAGTGAGAAGAGCAATAAGACACTTTGTAATCATGCAGTGCCTTAGGAACACTCGTGGTATAATCATGTGTTGGGAAACAAACACCAAAGGTTAAAAAAGGGGCAGGAAAACAAGTAAGGACTTTCCCTATAGTTAAAAGAATGTATAGTATAATCCTATGAGCAATACCTCAAACTTCCATATTTTAATTTAAGGCTAAGTTATATTTCATACTCTAAAGTAATGGTAGCTAGAATTCTGAATTTTTCATTAATGTCCATAATTTTCCAAGTGTATTAACACATAGTCAGGAATACACGATAGTCCTTCCTCTGTCCATTCCCACTAAGTTTCATAAACATGGACAGGTGATGAGATGTTTTGAAATGCTATTGTGCTCTCTGAGTCTGATCACCCTTTATGACTATTTCTTCTGGCTATTCAAGGCAGGCATGAAGGGCACTCAGCTTTGCCAGCTGAGATCTGAGCCCATGCTGAATCAAACTGATGTGTAAACTTTCTTTTGTCCAGCCCCCTGCTGCTGTGCGTTTTTTCTTTTTTAAGACAGAAACATCTGGTGGCTTTGACTCAATAAGGATGTAAAATTTAAAAACACATTTTCAGATATGAACCTGTTGAATAAAAACGCAAAGGCAATGGCACCCCACTCCAGTACTCTTGCCTGGAAAATCCCATGGACGGAGAAGCCTGGAAGGCTGCAGTCCATGGGGTCGCTGAGTGTCGGACATGACTGAGCAACTTCACCTTCACTTTTCACTTTCTTACATTGGAAAGGGAAATGGCAACCCACTCCAGTGTTCTTGCCTTGAGAATCCCAGGGACAAGGTAGCCTGGTGGGCTGCCGTCTATGGAGTTGCACAGAGTTGGACACAACTGAAAAGACTTAGCAGCGGCAGCAACTCACTTAAAAGGCACTCAAAATTTTATATCATTTTAATTTTTAAATTAAAATTGTGCTTAGAAGTGCTGTATCGCTAAACAAAGTAACTATTTTTAAGAAAAACTTTTCTTTATGTTAAATCCTCCCTTCATTTTAAAAAATATATCTATTATTAGAATTATCCCTAGAAATGTTTGGCTTAGTATCTAGGTTGAGTAGTAGTTGTTTATTCTGAAGATATTTTTGTTCAGTTTCCTCTAATTCTTTAAATTTTATGCTGTCTCTTCCCCCAATTTAGACCTGAAAATGCAGTCATTCATTCTTCTTGCATTGAAGTCTGATTTATTTGTTTTGAATGTACTCTATTCTTATTAGGATGAAAGGTAGTTCTGCTATTTTTCCTGTTTAAAATAATATGAAATAGTGAAGTAATAAAATAATATGAAGCCTCACACAAGCTTTTGGGATTTTTTGCATTTCTAAACTGTAGGAAAAGGGAAAATCGAAGAGATGGAAATTCTAAAAATCACGTTTCACTAATAGCCATCATGATTACCTATTTTAGATTCTAAGTATATCCTCTTTGAGATAATTCAGAGGCTTTTTAGATTTCTTTAATTATTTTACATAACAAGGCTAAAATTTTATATAATTCAATCTGTTAACAAACAGTTATTGAATTCTTATGCCCAGCTCTGTACTCAAGATCTTAAATTAATTAGAATGAATATGTGATGGAATTGATCCTTTTAAATTTCAAAGCAATTCATTTAAGTGTTAAAGTGGACTGATTATACTGCTTGAAATGGGATGAAGAGGACACAGTTACCATTTTGCAGAGTATCAATGGGTACTATAAGCAGAGGATGTAACACTGGCTGCATCCTAAATATATGAGCTCCTTGCTATTTTGATATTCTAAGGTTTTACTAGATTCATTTCTTTTTCCATTAATGAGAAGGAATAATATTCACTGATTCAGTCTGTAGCACTCGGCCATTGTATGCTGAACTGTATAAACAATGAGCAGCTGTATCATTGTTTATATTACATGATTTTGTTTATTCATTAAAAAATTTTATGACAGCAGTATGGCTTAGCAGCATGCTTATGATAATGAAGAAGTTAATTAGTAATGTTGAGCAGAATTTCAAGAGATGACTTTTAGTAAGTAATACTGAAAATATTATAGTAGTCATCCACAGATAAACACAAGCTTCAGACAAATGGGAAACATGGTCAGATTATTAAAGCCAAGAGAAGTTAGAAGCTTGGTGATATGAGATATTTTGAAAAGAGATAATGCCAAGAAGTTGTACATAAAGCCTCTCAAGATTTTTTGGTTGGATGGGTTATGAGCACACTCAAAATATCAGATTTTATTTATTCAGCATTTCATGAGTATTTATTATGTGCAAAGTACTTGTCAGAAAAGGCTAGACAAGGAGAGGGAGAGAAAGAGATTATTGATAAATAAATAGAATGATTTAGGAGAGAAATCAGAGGTGTCTTCAAAGACCTGAAGTCTGTGGATGAGAAGATCTTCATACTTCATTCTTCCTACAGTGAGCACGAGCAAGTATTTAGAAACCATAGGGTGAAGACAGATCACATTATGTTATAAAATATAAAATTTTAAAAATTAGTCAATTATAATTTTGAAGTCCTTTCCTCCTTCCTAAATTTTGGAAATTTCTAAAATGATGCAGAATTGGCAAAATTAGCTTCAACAACCCTGCAACCTGACAGCTTTCATCCGAACTAGGTGGCAGTATTTTTAAGGTCTAAATAAATCTCAGAAATATTGTCAACTCCAAATATGGAAACAAAATTTATTCTAATAATGGTTTGGAACGTAACTAAGTACATGACATGTTAGGGCATGACTGCCTGCTAACTGATAATATAGCTGGTAACCAGAGGTGGTAAGGTCCTTGTTCCAGCAGTGCTTCTGCCAGAGATTATCTGAATATATTCAAATAATTTTCTTAGCCTCTGTTTTTCTGTAACCAAATAAAATCTCATCAGTACAGTGTTATTACTAAGATTTCTTATAGTAACAGGTCCTACTGTGGCGACTTTTTCCTTGGACTATTCTTCATGGATTTACTGAAACCTCTCTTGCTAACATTAATATAATGTAACATTTTCAAAGTAAAACCACGGTTATGAAGAAAGAGGAGCTTTTGAAATGGTGTTTTTAAAAATTATTTCCTTAAAAAGGAATTGTTTTTTTTTCCCTTTGGTATTCTAAGCCTACAGTATTTTTAGGTTATCCAAAAATAATCCAGAATAATAATTGTTAGCACAGCCACTTGAAGGCTATATACCTTAGATAGTTGTATGTATACTAGCTGCAGTATCACAGCTTCATCTATAGAATGTTAGTGCTGTGTCTCCATTGATACATATCTACATTTATGCTACTAGAAAGCTATGTAATGTTGATTTCACTGTTTTCAAAAAGGCCAATTTCCCCCTATTAGGCACATTTAAGGTTAGGGTTGTGATTAATAAGCAGTCAATTTTTGGCATTCAGTATGTTCTCTTATTCATAATTAAGTTTACTTACTCATCTTCATACAGTTTAAACATTTATAATTCTTTCACTGTTTTCAGTGAAGATACTTGGTGGGCACTGTGTGTGAATTTAACATTATAGAAAAAAATATACATTTTTCCCCAAATGAATTCAGGCCAGTTGGGGATGCAAGTGATAACTGAATAAACAGCTGGAGAAGGAACAGGAAGAACATTCATAAAATGATGATATAATACTCAAAAAGGAAAAAGGCATGAATGACTCTGGGAGAAGGGGAAATATAAGATATTTGGTGAGAAACTCATTCCTTAGTTGCTCTTACCCAACAAAGTATTTTATTTTTCATAGTTTTATATAGTTTTTATTTTTTAACCAATAACCTACCCAAAAGGGTTTTATATTAAATAGTATAAACACTGGATTTTTAAAAATTGCAGTTCTTGCTCACAGACAAGCTTATAAACTATTAAAATATTTTTACCCTAAGTAAGTTCTTTGTCCAGTTCAGTTCAGTTCAGTTCACTCACTCAGTCATGTCCGACTCTTTGTGACCCAATGGACTGCAGCATACCAGGCCTCCCTGTCCATCACCAACTCCCAGGGTTTACTCAAACTCATGTCCATTGTGTCGGTGATGCCATCCAACCATCTCATCCTCTGTCGTCCCCTTCTCCTCCTACCTTCAATCTTTCCCAGTATCAGGGTCTTCTCAAATGAGTTACCTCTAAGCATCAGGTGANAATGGACTGCAGCATACCAGGCCTCCCTGTCCATCACCAACTCCCAGGGTTTACTCAAACTCATGTCCATTGTGTCGGTGATGCCATCCAACCATCTCATCCTCTGTCGTCCCCTTCTCCTCCTACCTTCAATCTTTCCCAGTATCAGGGTCTTCTCAAATGAGTTACCTCTAAGCATCAGGTGACCAAAATATTGGAGTTTAGCTTCAACATCAGTCCTTCCAATGAACAGTCAAAATTGATCTCCTTTAGGATGGACTGGTTGGATCTCCTTGCAGTCCAAGGGCTCTCAAGAGTCTTCTCCAATACCACAGTTCAAAAGCACCAATTCTTCAGTGCTCAGCTTTCTTTATAGTCCAGCTCTCACNGCATCTATGTTCATCAGTGATACTGGCCTGCAGTTTTCCTTTCCTGTGCTGTCTTTGTCTGGTTTTGGTTTCAGGGTGATGGTGGCCTCGTTGAATGAGTTTGAAAGTGTTCCTTCCTCTGCAATATTTTTGAAAGAGTTTTAGAAGGGTATGCATTAACTCTTCTCTAAATGTTTGACAGAATTCTCCTGTGAAGCCATCTGGTCCTGGGCTTTTGTTTTTTGGGAGAGTTTTGATCATGGCTTCAACTTCAGTGCTTGTAATTGTGTTGTTCATAATTTCCACTTCTTCCTGGTTCAGTCTTGGAAGATTGAACTTTTCTAAGACTCTGTCCCTTTCTCTGTTGATGAACATTTAAGTTGCTCCCATGTGATGCCTACTGTAAATAGTACTGCAACAAATACTGGGGTGCATCTATCTTTGAATTATGATTTTCTTTGGGTATATACCTAGGAGTGGGATTGCTGGATCATTATGGTAGCTCTATTTTTAGTCTTTTAAGGAACCTCCACACTGTTCTTCATAGTGGACATACTAATTTACATTGCCACCAATAGTATGGGAGAGTTCCCTTCTCTCCACACCTCTCCAGCGTTTACTGTTTGTAGACTTTTTGACTATGGTCATTCTGACTTGTGTGAGGTGACACCTCATTGTAGTTTTGCTTTGCAATTCTCATTAGTAATGTTGAGCCTCTTTTCATGTGCCTTTGGCCATCTGTATGTCTTCTTTGGAGAAATGTCTATTTAGATCTTCTGACCATTTTTTGATTTGGTTGTTTTTTGATACTGAACTACTTGAGCTGTTTGTATATTTTGGAGACTATTCCCTTGTCAGTTGCTTCATTCACAAATATATTTTTTCCATTCTGAGGGTTGTCTTTTTATTTGTTTATGGTTTCCTTTGAAGTACAAAAGCTTTTAATTAGATCCCATTTATATTTGTTTTTATTTGCATTGCTCTAGGATATTTTGGTCATCTGGTGAGAACAGCCAATTCATTGGAAAAGTCCCTGATGTTGGAAAAGATTGAGGGCAGAAGAAGGGTCAGAGGATGAGATGGCTGGATGGCATCTCTGATGCAATGGACATAAACTTGAGCAAACTTTGGGAGATGGTGAGGGACAGGGAGGGCTGGCTGGGGTGCTGCAGTCCCTGGCGTCACAAAGAGTCAGACACAACTGGGCAACTGAACAGCAAAAGGTGGGTCAAAAAAGAGACTGCTGTCATTTGTGTCAGTGTTCTGCCCATGTTTCCTTCTGAGAATTTTACAGTGAATTCTTTCTTCTAAGAATCTTTCCAGCCTTACATTTAGGTTTTTAATTCATTTTGAGTTTGTTTTGCTGTGTCATGTTGGGGAATACTCTAGTTTCATTCTTTTACATGTAGCTGTTCAGTTTTCCCAGTACCATTTTTTGAAGAGACTATCTTTTCTCTATTGTCTTCCTGCCACTGTCAGATTAACTGACCACAGGCACGCGGGTTTATTTCTGAGCTTTCTATCACATTCCATTGATCTATATTTCTCTTTTTGTGTCAGTACCATACTGTCTTGATGACTGTTGATTTGTAGTATAGTTTGATGTCAGAGAGTCTGGTTCCTCCAGTCTTGTTTTTCTTTCTCAAGATTGCTTTGACTATTTGGGGTCTTTTGCATTTCCATACAAACTGCAAAATTTTTGTTCTAATACAACCTAGTGAATAAAGAACTGTGAAAAATGCCACTGGTAATTTGATAGGGATTGCTTTGAAACTGTAGATTGTGTTGGGTAGTATAGTCATTTTTGCAATATTGATTCTTTTAATCCAAGAACATGGTATTATCTCTCCATCTGTTTGTCATCTTTAATTTCTATCATCAGCATCTTAGTTTTCTGAGTACAGATCTTTTGCCTCCTTAGGTAAGCTTATTCCTAGGTATTTTATTCTTTTTGTTGCAATGGTAGATGGGATTGTTTCCTTGATTTCAATTTTTGATCTTTTGTTGCTAATGTATAGGAATACAAAAGATTTATGTGTATTACCTTTGTATCCTACAGTTTTACCAAAATTAATGAGCTCCAGTAGCTTTCTGGTAATATCATTAGCATATATGTATCTATGTATGTATCATATCATCTGCAAACACTGACACTTTTGCTTCTTCTTGTCTAATTTGGATTCCTTTCCTTTTTCTTGTCTCACTGCCATAGCTAGGACTTCTAAAACTATACTGAATAAAGGTATTGAGAGTGGACATCTTTGGCTTGCTCCTGATCTTAAAGGAAATTCTTTCAGTTTTTTACTATTACAAATGATGTTTGCTATGGGTTTGTTATATATGGCCTTTATTATTATGTTGAGGTAAATTCACTCTATCTCCACTTGCTGAAGAGTTTTATCATAAATGGGTTTGAATTTTGTCAAAAACTTTGCTATATCTATTGGATGATTCTATGGTCTTTATTATTCAATTTGTTAATACGGTGCATCATTTCTGATGTTCTTGAGAGGCCTGCTCTGCTTTCAACAGACACCTCAACAGCGGAGGTGCTCAGCTTCTCAGAGCCTGTCTCTTATACACATCTGATGTACTCTGCATATAAGTTAAATAAGCAGGGTGTCAATATATAGCCTTGACGTACTCCTTTTCCTATTTGGAACCAGCCTGTTGTTCCATGTCCAGTTCTAACTGTTGCTTCCTGACCTGCATACAGGTTTCTCAAGAGGTAGATAAAGTGGTCTGGTATTCCCATCTCTTGAAGAGTTTTCCACAGTTTATTGTGATATACACAGTCAAAGGCTTTGGCATAGTCAATAAAGCAGAGATAGATGTTTTTTCTGGAACTCTCTTGCTTTTTTGATGATCCAGTAGATGTTGGCAATTCGATCTCTGATTCCTCTGCCTTTTCTAAATCCAGCTTGAACATCTGGAAGTTCATGGTTCACATATTGCTGAAGCCTGTCTTGGAGAATTTTGAGCATTACTTTGCAAGCATGTGAGATGAGTGCAATTGTGCAGTAGTTTGAGCATTTTTTTGGCATTGCCTTCCTTTGGGATTGGAATGAAAGGTAACCTTTTCCAGTCCTGTGGCCACTGCTGAGTTTTCCAAACTTGCTGGCATATTGAGTGCAGCACTTTCACAGCATCCTCTTTTAGGATTTGAAATAGCTCTACTGGAATTCCATCACCTCCACTCAGTTCAGATCGTCGCTCAGTCGTGTCTTACTCTTTGTGACTCCATGAATCACAGCACGCCAGGCCTCCTTGTCCATCACCAACTCCTGGAGTTTACCGAAAATCATGTCCATCGAATCAGTGATGCCATGCAGCCATCTCATCCTCTGTTGTCCCCTTCTCCTGCCCCCAGTCCCTCTCAGCATCAGGGTCTTTTCCAGTGAGTCAACTCTTTGCATGAGGTGGCCAAAATAATGGAGTTTCAGCTTCAGCATCAATCCTTCCAATGAACACCCAGGGTTGATCTCCTTCAGAATGGACTGGTTGGATCTCCTTGCAGTCCAAGGGACTCTCAAGAGTCTTCTCCAACACCACAGTTCAAAAGCATCAACTCTTCAGAGCTCAGCTTTCTTCACAGTCCAACTCTCACATCCGCACATGACCATTGGAAAAACCTTCCACTTCCACTAGTTTGATCCAAAAATATTCTGAGGCTTGCCCATTACTTTTTCATGTATTTATTGTAATATGATTTCTCAGTTTATGCTTTTATTGAGAGTCATTCAGCTATCTGAATAAAACAGGCAGTGGTTTAGTTGCTAAGTCGTATCCAGCTCTTGGGACCCCATAGACTGCAGCCCACCCGACCTGTTCAGGGGATTTCCTGGGCAAAAATACTGAAATGGGTTGCCATTTACTTCTCCAAGATATCTACCAGACCCAAGGATAGATAGATCCCTGGTCTCCTGTTAGGCAAGCATATTCTTTACCGACTGAGCCACCATGTGGTATCCCGCAAATACTCTTTATATTGTGACTATGATAAGACTTACATCCTAAATAATCCTTTATTGATAAAAGCAAATGTTTTTTATTTAAGAACTTTCATTTTAAATATGAATAGCACAAATTAGATTTTTGAGAAGTCTTATCCTGATTACTTGAGTTTCTTTAGTATTAAAAAAAGAAAAAACAAAATTTATCATACAAAGTGATGCTAATTATTTTGGCATTCACCAGTATACAAAAGTGGAGAAGGAAATGGCAACCCACTCCAGTATTCTTACCTGGAAAATCCCAGGGACAGGGGAGCCTGGTGGGCTGCTGTCTATGGGGTCTCACGGAGTTGGATATGACTGAAGTGACTTAGCAGCAGTATACAAAAGATAAAGAGAAATCAACAATATAAATTAATTACAAAATGCATTAAGTTTCCTTAATTTCCCATGCTAGATATGCCCTGGGAGGTTGCTATAAGAAAGGAAATTGCTGTAACATCCTATAAATGTCAAAATTTATAAATAATTGACTAACTTCACAATAGAAGGTATCATTTCTCTTTGATTGATATGTCATACAAGGTTTAAAACCAAAAATAACATTAGATTTTTAAAAGTATAGGGCTATATAGAGCTTCCCTTTTGACTCAGATGATAAAGAATCTGCCTGCATTGCAAGAAACCTGGGTTCGATCCCTGGGTAAGGGAGATTCCCTGAAGAAGGGAATGGCTACCAATCCAGTATTCTTGCCTGTAGAATTCCATGGGCAGAGGAGCCTGGCAAGCTCATGGGTCACAAAGACTGGGACATGACTGAGAGCTAACACATTTCACTTTTTCATAGGACCATATAACACTGAGTGTCTTCACTTTCACTTTTCTCTTTCATGCATTGGAGAAGGAAATGGCAACCCACTCCAGTATTCTTGCCTGGAGAATCCCAGGGAGGGGGGAGCCTGGTGGGCTGCCGTCTATGGGGTCACACAGAGTCGGACACGACTGAAGTGACTTAGCAGCATATAACACTGAATTTGGATTAAATAATATTTTGCCACTGTGTTCTTTGAAAATCTTATTGTGTGTGACTTCAGTATTATAAAGTAACATCATAAAAAATGTTTGACATATTTCAGTATTAGCTTAAGCTTGTGAAAGAAGAAAACAATCCAATGAAATTTAATATCGAAAACAAACCCATTCCAAATAAAAATAATATTTTGCCACTGTGTTCTTTGAAAATCTTATTGTGTGTGACTTCAGTATTATAAAGTAACATCATAAAAAATGTTTGACATATTTCAGTATTAGCTTAAGCTTGTGAAAGAAGAAAACAATCCAATGAAATTTAATATCGAAAACAAACCCATTCCAAATAATTCTTTTTTTCTTGAAATTTATCATTTGTTGAAAGTTTGCCAAAACTCTTTATATGTTATATTCCTTATTTTTTTTATTAAGGCCCTACCTTACTTAAAAAAGGTTTTTAAAATTTTTTTAATTAAATAATTTAATAAATTATATAATTTATATGTTATATAAATTATATAATTTATATGTTATATAAATTATATAAATTTATAAATAAATTATAAATTTATAATTTATAAATATNTCCTTATTTTTTTTATTAAGGCCCTACCTTACTTAAAAAAGGTTTTTAAAATTTTTTTAATTAAATAATTTAATAAATTATATAATTTATATGTTATATAAATTATATAATTTATATGTTATATAAATTATATAAATTTATAAATAAATTATAAATTTATAATTTATAAATAAATTATAAATTTATAATTTATAAATATAAATTATTTATATTTTATATAAATATATAAATTATATACAGTCAAATTCACCACTTTACTATAGGTTTCTGTAAATTTTATAAAATGCTGTTTCAAATTCACTGCTATAATCAAAATATAGATTTGTTATTATTCAGTTGCTATATAATGTCCTACTCCTTGCAACTCCATGGACTATAGCATGCCAAGCTTCCTATCTCCCTAAGTTTGCTCAAATTCATGTCCATTGAGTCAGTATGCCTCTAGCCATCTTATCCTCTGTCGTCCCCTTCTCTTCCTGCCTTCAATCTTCCCCAGGATCAGGATCTTTTCCAATGAGTTGGCTCTTTGCATCAGGTGGCCAAAATATTGGAGCTTCAGCTTCAGTCTTTCCAATGAATATTCAGGGTTGATTTCCTTTAGGATTCACTGGTTTGATCTCATTGCAGTCCAAGGGACTCTCAAGAGTCTACTCCAGCACCACAGTTCAAAAACATTAATTCTTTGGCATTCGACTCTCTTTATGGTTCAACTCTCACATCCATACATGACACTGCCAAAACCATACACATCAGGTGGCCAAAGAATTGGAGCTTCAGCTTCAGAATCAGTCCTTCTGATGAGTATTCATGGTTGATTTCCTTTAGGTTTGACTGGTTTGAGAGCTGTCCAAGGGGCTCTCAGGAGTCTTCTCCAGCACCACAGTTCAAAAGCATCAATTATTTGGCGCTCAGCTTTCCTTATGGTCCAACTCTCACATCCATACATACTACTGGAAAAAACCATAGCTTTAACTATATGGACCTTTGTTGACAAAGTAATGTCTCTGCTTTTTAATATGCTGTCTAGGTTATAGTTATAAAGCTCATAATTAACCCCAAAGTAACCAATATAAAGGCCTAAAAAGGGTCTAAAACACACAAAAGAGGGTAAAAAAGTAACCAAATGTGTCAGGAGTGAAGGTGGATCTGCTGGTCCCAGAGTGATTAATGGATGGAAGGAAGAATAGAGAACAAGGTGAGACTGGAGGCCAGGCGGAAAGGATGCAAGACGTCTTGGGACAGGTGTAGGGGAATATCAACACTGCACACCAGAGCCTCTTTAGTTCATGTTGAACTGGAATCTGTTAGGGTTAGAAAGAAGAGCAAATTAAAATCAGAAGAACCAAACACACTTGTGAAATCAAACAACTCCTTTGGGCTGCAGGAGTCAAGTGGGAAGGGGCGTCAAGTTCTTCCTGATAGTTAAAGATCCATTCTCAAGGCTTACTTAAATCATACACACTTCCAAATCTCCCACCTCCCATAAAGTTTCGCTGAAGACAAGCATTTTGTGTGTCTTGGTCTCCAGCATCCAATTTTCTCATTATCAGTTTTTTGTTGTTGTTAAAACGAAGGCCAAATCCAAATGACTAGGTCATTTATTCCTAATGAAGGGGAGACTTTGGTCAATTTATTTTTCTGTTTATCTTTACTCTGAGGCAAAAGTGTTATTACTCCTAACAGAAAAAAAGAGTCCCAAAGTCTTTTCAGTACAGATCTTGAAAGTTGAATTTCATATACCCTTTTGAATTATATTGAATATAATATATCCTTCAATAATTCTTAATAATTTAATAATTCTTTAATAATTACTTTCAGTTAAGTTCAGTCACTCAGTCGTGTCTGACTCTTTGTGACCCCATGAATCACAGCACGCCAAGCCTCCCTGTCCATCACCAACCCCCGGAGTTCACTCAAACTCATGTCCATTGAGTCCGTGATGCCATCCAGCCATCTCATCCTCTGTCGTCCCCTTCTCCACCTGCCCCCAATCCCTCCCAGCATCAGGGTCTTTTCCAGTGAGTCAACTTTTCGCATGAGGTGGCCAAAGTATTGGAGTTTCACCCTTAGCATCAGTCTTTCCAATGAACACCCAGGACTGGTCTCCTTTAGGACGGACTGGTTGGATCTCCTTGCAGTCCAAGGGACTCTTAAGCATCTTCTCCAACACCACAGTTCAAAAGCATCAATTCTTCGGC
>SJYX01013371.1:324112-355393 GCA_006410675.1 Oreotragus oreotragus
ATGCTTTTGAACTGTGGTGTTGGAGGAGACTCTTGAGAGTCCCTTGGACTGCAAGGAGATCCAACCAGTCCATTCTGAAGGAGATCAACCCTGGGGTTTCTTTGGAAGGAATGATGCCAAAGCTGAAACTCCAGTACTTTGGCCACCTCATGCGAGGGGTTGACTCATTGGAAAAGACTCTGATGCTGGGAGGGATTGGGGGTGGGAGGAGAAGGGGACGACCGAGGATGAGATGGCTGGATGGCATCATGGACTCGATGGACGTGAGTCTGAGTGAACTCCGGGAGATGGTGATGGACAGGGAGGCCTGGCGTGCTGCGATTCATGGGGTCACAAAGAGTCGGACACGACTGAGCGACTGAACTGAACTGAACTGAATCTAATTAGCTAATGAGCTGATTTATATAAGGTGCTTGGAAAACTTGGCAAACAGTTCGGACTCAACCAAAGTTATCTATTGTTGCTCACGTTGTTAGTATGATGCTAGTGATAACACTTGTTGTGTTTCTTTGTACAATGGGGAGAAGAATGAGATTTATCTCTTAACTGTGTTATGAGGGCTAAATTTAAAAATTCCTGATATATCAAATTCTCAATACATGTTAACTATTGTGAGAGTGATTAAGAAAAAGAATTCCTCTGTATGCTTAGCATTTCACAATATACCAAGTGCTTTTATAAAGATAGAAAAAATATAAACCTAAAAGTCCAAAAATGTCTGAATATATAAATGTATAAAAATATGTGTGTGTATGTGGGTGTGTACAGTGTGCAAATGTACATTCACTGATGATCAAAGAGAAATAGGATGGATAGTTCTGATCCAGTATCACTCACATTTCATAGTTCATTGTTAGAGTAGTTTGGACTTCCATGAAGATCTTTGAACATCCTGTTGTGTCTTTCTGACACACACATGAAATTTCCTAGCTGGTACCTAGGCTGGCATAAGGCCTTCTGTTTAATGGATTTTGCATTATTTTCTCCTCTGCGTCTGCCATTGCTTTTCTACCTCCAAAAGAATAGCGCTGGAATCCAAGTATTTAGAGAAATTTGTTTCTTCACTGTAAGGATTCAGGAAGTTTAGAACACAGAGCATGATAGAATTAATGTAATATAAGCACACTCGCTTTCCTGTAGATTCTTGAATACAGTATACAGCACTTCTAGCCACTGGACGTCTGCTGGTCTAACAACATATTTAAAAAAGGGAAACTGAAAACAATCCACACTTGCTCACTGGGTGACAAAATGAAAATAGGTTCAATGAGTGATTTTTGGTACATAGCTTTCATCTTTTAATTTTTTCGTTTGGGGCAGGCAGCATCTGTCCCATGGTATGGTGTTTATATATATTTGATTGGTACATTTCTCTGCTCACAGAGTTTGCCCCGCAGTATGGGGTTATAAAAAGTCATCTCACAGTTGAAAACAAAATAATTGAAGTTTCTTTTAAAGAGTCATCCCAGTGCACCAGCCCCAAGCACCCTGTATCCTGCATCGAACCTGGACTGGCAATTCGTTTCACATATGATGATGTACATGTTTCAGTGACATTCTCCCATATCATCCCACCATTGCCCTCTCCCAGAGTCCAAAAGGCTGTTCTATACCTCTGTGTCTCTTTTGCTGTCTCGCATACAGGGTTATCGTTACCGTCTTTCTAAATAACATATATATGCATTAGTATCTTGCCTGGAGAATCTCATGGATGGAGGAGCCTGGTGGGCTAAAGTCCATGGGGTCCAAAGAGTCGGACACGACTGAGCGACTTCACTTTCACTATACTGTATTGGTGTTTTTCTTTCTGGCTTACTTCACTCTGTATAATAGGCTCCAGTTTCACCCACTTCATTAGAACTGATTCAGATGTATTCTTTTTAATGGCTGAGTAATACTCCACTGTGTATACGTACCACAGCGTTCTTATCCATTCGTCTGCTGATGGACATCTAGGTTGCTTCCATGTCCTGGCAATTGTAAGCAATGCTGCAATGAACATTGAGGTGCACATGTCTCTTTCAATTCTGGTTTCCTTGGTGTGTATGCCCAGGAATGGGATTGCTGGGTCACATGGCACTGGGATGACTCAGAGGGATAGGATGGGGAGGAAGATGGGAGGGGGTTCAGGATGGGGAACACATGTACACCCATGGCGAATTCATGGCAATGTATGGCAAAACCAATACAATATTGTAAAGTAAAACAATAAATAAATAAAACTTAAAAAAAAAAACCAATTAAAATTTCTTTCAAGGAAAGAGCCTCTCTTGTGACGCTCCTTATTGCCTCAAGGAATGACCAAAGCCCGGCTGGTTTGGCAATTTTCAGAATAAAAAAAAATAAAAGAAAATCTGAGCATTTGGGGGTTAAAGAGAAAATATTATCTTCCTGTTTCCTTCCCCATCACCAGACTTTAGTAGGAGGTGATGGTACCTAAATCCTCTATCCTTTACTAAGTTGGAGGCTGGAGGGTATCTCCTCCTGGAAGCTGTTGGACCCTGGACTGCTGCTAGAGTGCCAGACCACAGCCCAGGGAAAAGGAATTCCCAAGATAACCCGAAGGGAAATCTCAGCCTACCAGCCATATAATTAGCCTGTTGAGCAGCTCGTCTACAAGATAATGGATTTATAAATTTTTTAAAATGTGTTTTTACCATATTGAGAGGAACTTTACACTTCTGCCACAAAGCTCCTAGATCAATTAGAGTTAGATATTCAGAAAACTCAGTGAATAAAATTGAAAATATATACTAATGGATACATAATTAGAGTGCTCTATGTGAACCTTAGAATTACTAGAGCATTCACCTGAGAACCATGTTTGCATAATTACACTAATTATATAATGACTTTTGTTTTAACAAAAACTCAGTGCAAATGTATAAGGCCACATGGGGTGGTAGGAAGTATAATGTGCTTGTGCAATATATTAATATCTGTTGATGCCCCTTTGGACAAAGCAAGTCATACCACCAAACCAACATCCGGGGAGTGGGGAAGTATATGTTCCACGAGGTGAGGAGAAGAATGACTACTTTGAAGGACAGTAATCTCATCCAGAGCACTGGCCTTCTTCCACCATGCCTAGAAATAAATTTCCAAAAATTAAAACTCTAAACCTGAAGATTAAGCTAAAAGTAGTTTCTTCACTTTAATATTTTTATTTTGACATAATTTCAGATTTCTATTAGCAAGAATATTGAAAGCTGTAAAAGATTTGAATGACATATAAGAGACAATTTTTTAAATACTCTTGGAAAGAAAAAGGTTTTCTTAAGCAAGGCAAAAACTTCTGAGTTCATAAAAATAAAACACTAATGAAATAGTAGTTAGGATTCTTTTGCTTATAAGTTACTAAGTTAAGTTGCTAAGTCGTGTCTGACTCTTTGCAACCCCATGGACTGTAGCCCACCAGGCTCCTCCATCCATGGGATTCTCCAGGCAAGAATGCTGGAGTGGGTTGCCATTTCCTTTACCAGGGGATCTTCCTAACCCAGGGATCGAACCCAGGTCTCCTGTATTAGAGGCAGATNGTCTGACTCTTTGCAACCCCATGGACTGTAGCCCACCAGGCTCCTCCATCCATGGGATTCTCCAGGCAAGAATGCTGGAGTGGGTTGCCATTTCCTTTACCAGGGGATCTTCCTAACCCAGGGATCGAACCCAGGTCTCCTGTATTAGAGGCAGATGCTTTAGCCTCTGAGCCACCAGGGAAGCCCATAAGTTACTAAAATGCAACTCAAACGTGCTTTGGCAAAGAAAAAAGGTGGGGGAGAGATGTTGCCTGCTTAATACCAGTAATTCACTCCTGAGAATCAAACATTGAGAGTGAAAATGTTTACTATGTAATATTTTAAATGGAAAAAGTTTCATTTCACATCAACCCAAACATCCCAGCCAGTTTCCTAGAACCCGAGTTAAACTTCATTCCTAGAATGTAAAATGCTTAAAACATCACAATTACTGTGACTCTTAACCAAGAGTTCCTTCTTAGAGCCCACAGCATCTCAGAGGCACAACCTCCTTACGGACACTGTATGCTTTCAAGTATCGATGTATGACTCACCACCAGTTACAACTGGCACTTCATTTGAGGCTATTTCTGTACATTGTTGGATTAAAACTATTGTTTAAAATAAGTATCACAGTCTCTAATGAAAGATACACACATTCTATTAGTTTTAGGTATTAAATACTAAGTCTTTCTAGCAGGGAAATCATGAATTGGAGGAACACTCTGTCTGCTCATTTGTTATTTCATTAAGGAATGTACACTTTCCATTTTTTCATCTGCAAACGAGCAGAAGGCTCAGGGATCACACACAGGACCCTGTGCCGAGGCAGGAGTTCAAATGCAGAGTTAAGGACTTAACTCTCTGCACTATCCAGCCTTTGACTATTGGCTGTTCAACTTGGTAAATATCTACAAAATGATAGACTCATATGATTCCCAGTGGAGTGCCTTGGCTAATTTTAGCCAAGTAACAAATGTGCCTTTCTTTTTTCTCAAACAGTTATGAAACAAATATTCTTGAGATGGTTTTTTGGTTCGTTGTATGTTTAGGATATATAGTTAGTTGTAAGAGGTCAGCATTGTTTCTGAACACTGTAACTGAATTACCAAAATATATTTAATCTCTTAACCAGTTTCAGGGACAGATTATGACATCATATAAAAATAAGTACAAATAGTTGTTTAGAAAAAAAATAAGTCTTTAAATAAAGGTGAAGTCGATCAGTCAGCTGTGTCTGACTCTTTGTGACCCCATGGACACAGCCTGCCAGGTTCCTCTGTCCATGGGATTCTCCAGGCAGGAATAATGGAGTGGGTGGCCATTCCCTTCTCAGGGGATTTTCCCAACCCAGGGATTGAATTTGGGTTGGGTCTCCTGCATTGCAGACAGACTCTTTCCCATCTGAGCCACCAGGCAATCCCACATCTTTAAATACTTGGTATTATTTTAGATAAAGTTGCCGTTATGATTGGACATCCTAAAGAGATTTTGTTGTCAATTCTGCCATAACGAAGGTTCTTTCCCAGTGATATTTTCTTTCTTTTTTGTTTAATCTTCACTTATTTGGCTGTGCTAGGTCTCAGTTGTGACATGCGGGATCTTTATTTGCAGCATGTGAATTCTTTGTTGTAGCTTGTGGGATCTAGCTCCCTGACCAGGGATCAAACTTAGGTCCCTGCTTAGGGAGCAGAGTCTTAGGCACTGGACCACTGAAATTTTCTTAAATTAAAAATCATCAAGTCTGAGTAAAAGATAAGGGTTTTCTCAAATATTCCTCTTTGTTTTCTGTAAATGATGCTAAATTGTTATGCCCTCGATTTCTCATAAATAATATAATTTAGGCATACTGCTCCACACTAAATAAAATGGGAAAATTTCAAACATTTCTGAAAATAGAAAATATTTAAAAATATGAAAATCTCCGAATGGAAGGGTAACTATCAATACATGCCAACAGTTGCTATTAGTTGCTATTCAATAAGACACCCCAAAACCCACCATAGAAACCAAATGAGCATACCATTCCACTCATAAAATGCCAATAGGGCAGGAAAAACAGAGCATGGCTACAGAATAGAGGCCATTATCCATTCAAATAAAAGAAAGTACTTTTATACTGTTTCTCCCAAAATTACACATGACAACATTTAATGTTATTCATGTATTTTTCACTGTCTCTATCGAGTACATGAACACTTTCCCACAATATTTTGTCTGGTCCTATTTCAAGAAGCTAATAGATTCATAAAACAGCACAGCTAAAATTAGTGAAAGAACAGAAAATGCAATTATAAGAAATATTGTGTACATATATATATATACACCAATGGAAAGTTAGGATCCAATATATCTATAAATTCAGATCAAATTTCAAAACTATTTTAAAAATCTCAGAAAAGAGATCTGTTTGTAAAACAGGTGAATCATGTCTATAAGAACAATTTTTGTGCTTTTATCTTGTAGAAAGAAGCCAAATAAACTCTTTACTGACAAAATATTGGTATAAACTGACACAAATTCTGGGAGGCTTCTTCTGAAGGAATGATATGTTATCATGTCAACAACAGCAGCAACAATAGTCCTTCAAATAATTATAATTTCATAATAATGAAGATGTACATGTTCCAGGGTTAGAGCAGAAAGGTTGGTGGTATTGTCCAGCCACTAAGTCATGTCTGACTCTCTGCACCCCCATGGACTGCAGCATGCCAGTCTTCCCTGTCCGACACCATTTCCCAGAGTTTGCTCAAACTCAAATCCACTGAGTGGGTGATGCTATCTAGCCATCGCATTCTCTGTTGCACCCTTCTCCTTTTGCCCTCAATCTTTCCCAGAATCAAGGTCATTTCCAGTGAGTTGGCTGTTCATATCAGGTGGCCAAAGTACTGGAGCTTCAGCTTCAGCGTCAGTCCTTCCAATGAATATTCAGGACTGATTTCCTTTAGGATTGACTGGTGGGATCTGCTTGCAGTCCAAGGGACTCTCAAGAGTCTTCTCCAACACCACAGTTCAAAAGCATCAGTTCTTCAGTGCGCAGCATTCTTCATGGTCCAATTCTCACATCCATACATGACCACAGGAAAAACCATAGATTTGATTATATAGACCTTTGTTGGCAAAGTAATGTCTCTGCTTTTTAATATGCTGTCTAGGTTTGTTCATAGCTTTTCTTCCAAGGATAAAGCATCTTTTAATTTCCTAGCTGCAGTCACCATCTGCAGTGATTGGAGCCCAAGGAAATAAAGTCTGTCACTGTTTCCATTGTTTCTCCATCTACTTGTCCTGAAGCAATGGGACCGGATGCCATGATCTTCGGCTTTTGAACGTTGAGTTTTAATCCAACTTTATCACTTTCCTCTTTCACTTTCATCAAGAGGCTCTTTAGTTCCTCTTCACTTTATGTCATAAAGGTGGTGTCATCTGCATATCTGGGCATCAGTGTTTCCAGTGAATATTCAGGGTTGATTTCCTTCGGAATGGACTGGTTGGATCTCCTTGCAGTCCAAGGGACTCTCAAGGGTCTTCTCCAGCGCCACATTCCGGAAGCATCAGTTCTTTGGTCCTCAACTTTCTCTATGGTCCAGCTCTCCTGTCCTGTTGGTGCTTTGGCTTTAGGGAGCCCAGCCGTGGAGCCTGCAGGACCCGGGGCTGGGCTAGTAGGAGGCCTCCAGGAAGGCTCACATCAATGAGTACTTGCCAGAACTGCTGCTGCCAGTGTCTCAGTTCCCACAGTGAGCCTCAGCCGCCTCCAGCTCCACAGGAGACTCTCCAGGACTAGCAAGCAGGCCTGGACCCATCTCTTACGAGGCCACTGGTCTTTTCCTTGGGCCCCGGTACACGCAAGGTCTGTGTCCTCCAGTCACGTGGTGTTTTTGCCCTCAAACCTCTCTGGCCTTCTGAGCCGGATTCTCTGGGGACACCTCCTCCCATTGCCCGACTCCCAGTCTGGGAAGCCTGACATAGGGCTCCGGACTTCCACTTCTGTGGGAGAATCTGGGGTACAGTGATTTTCCTTTCTGTGGGTCACGCACCTGGGAGGTATGGGATTTGATCTCGTTGTGATTGCACCCCTCCTACCGTCCCGTGGCTTCTTCTTAGGTTCCAGCAATTTTTTGGTCAATGATTGTTCAGCAGTTAGTTTTGACCTAGATGTTTTTGTAAGAGGATGTGAGCTCATGTCCTGCTCCGCTATCTTGCCAGCAAACTCCTCCAACCCTTGATATCTCTAAGATCTTCATGGGGGTGACAGTTTCTAAACAGTTAAACCATCATCCTTGTGTCAAAAAATCTGGCTCTGAGTTATTTCAGTGTCAGGTTTATGTATATGTCTGCTGGAATTTTCAAACAAAAGCCATGGAGTCCAAGCAAACTTGTTGTTTATTAACAGACAAGGCAATTCAGTATGAAAAGATAAAGTCTGAGGTATGATAAAGAAAAAAAAAAATTCTGTTGTCTGGTTTAGTTTATGTAGGCCATTTTTACACAAAACAGTGCCAAAACTTAAAACTCATAAGATAACTTAAAAACTGATTACAACCTTGTGAGAGGAAGGAAGTGAATTAAATTATGGGTATCAAAGCATGAGTTTTTCACTATGACACCATACTAGAACTTAACAATATCTTATATGAAACTATCATAAGAAAATTGCCTTTTCTTTATTTATTTACTTGTTTATTTACATATCTATTTAAGTTTTAAATGTGTTTATATTCTTGGCCATGCTCTGTGGCTGGCACAATCTCGTTCCCCAACCAGGGTTTGAGTCTGGGCTGTGGCAGTGGAACACCCAGGTCCTAACCGCTGGGCTGCCAGGGAAGGCTAGAAAATTACTTTTTATATTTAATTTGAGTTAAATAGGAGAAAAAAACATCAGACATAGACATATATTCAACTGGGAAATTCTTGAAAATGTCCAATGATTGCTTTAAAAATATGAGAATAGCAATTTCTTTATTGCTCATTTTTAATCTGAACAGATGGTCATGAGGCGATTTAGTCACCAGTTTAAAGGCTTGTTTGCTTGTCTAATTATCTTTCTTTTCTCTGTAAAGGAAAACTTAAACACCCGGGGTCTCTTTATTACTTGTAACGTGCCCTCCTCTCTCTCTCTGTGTCTTTTCTTTCCCACGAAATTTGTTTTCCCTTGTTTTCTCCTTTGTTTCTACCAGCACAGAAGCATTTAGAAGCAAAACCATCTTGGAGGAGGGTAGGGGAGTGATGGCTAATGGGTGAAAAACTGGCTTCTGGCTGTCTGGTGGTTTCTATAGCAATAATCATAGAGGGAGATTTTCAGCCCGGAGTAGTTTCTATAACAACATGATAGGGTGCTTTAGAAATAGACCCCTAGGTAAACAGATTCTTTCAGGGTCTCTTAACCTCTTTTATACCACAGGATTAGCATCCCCTTGGAAGATAAATATTAATTGGCTTATTTGACGGAAGCCTTTTAATTTGTAAATAAACTAAAGTTGCTTTTATTTTGTAAAGCTTAAGCATTGTATTGTTCTCTAGAAACCTGGCTTTAGCGGATAGGATCTTAGCCTCCTTCATTTCAGAAAATTATTGATTGTATCCTTAGTCTGTCTCTCCATCATGAAATTGGAATAGTCTGTAAAAAGCGGCTTCTTTCATTATATTGTGGTAGCATCTATCAGCTTTCTCACAGGTCACCAAAAGGCTGTGCTCTGGGGANTGAGCCGGATTCTCTGGGGACACCTCCTCCCATTGCCCGACTCCCAGTCTGGGAAGCCTGACATAGGGCTCAGGACTTCCACTTCTGTGGGAGAATCTGGGGTACAGTGATTTTCCTTTCTGTGGGTCACGCACCTGGGAGGTATGGGATTTGATCTCGTTGTGATTGCACCCCTCCTACCGTCCCGTGGCTTCTTCTTAGGTTCCAGCAATTTTTTGGTCAATGATTGTTCAGCAGTTAGTTCTGACCTAGATGTTTTTGTAAGAGGATGTGAGCTCATGTCCTGCTCCGCTATCTTGCCAGCAAACTCCTCCAACCCTTGATAGCTCTAAGATCTTCATGGGGGTGACAGTTTCTAAACAGTTAAACCATCATCCTTGTGTCAAAAAATGTGGCTCTGAGTTATTTCAGTGTCAGGTTTATGTATATGTCTGCTGGAATTTTCAAACAAAAGCCATGGAGTCCAAGCAAACTTGTTGTTTATTAACAGACAAGGCAATTCAGTATGAAAAGATAAAGTCTGAGGTATGATAAAGAAAAAAAAAAATTCTGTTGTCTGGTTTAGTTTATGTAGGCCATTTTTACACAAAACAGTGCCAAAACTTAAAACTCATAAGATAACTTAAAAACTGATTACAACCTTGTGAGAGGAAGGAAGTGAATTAAATTATGGGTATCAAAGCATGAGTTTTTCACTATGACACCATACTAGAACTTAACAATATCTTATATGAAACTATCATAAGAAAATTGCCTTTTCTTTATTTATTTACTTGTTTATTTACATATCTATTTAAGTTTTAAATGTGTTTATATTCTTGGCCATGCTCTGTGGCTGGCACAATCTCGTTCCCCAACCAGGGTTTGAGTCTGGGCTGTGGCAGTGGAACACCCAGGTCCTAACCGCTGGGCTGCCAGGGAAGGCTAGAAAATTACTTTTTATATTTAATTTGAGTTAAATAGGAGAAAAAAACATCAGACATAGACATATATTCAACTGGGAAATTCTTAAAAATGTCCAATGATGACTTTAAAAATATGAGAATAGCAATTTCTTTATTGCTCATTTTTAATCTGAACAGATGGTCATGAGGCGATTTAGTCACCAGTTTAAAGGCTTGTTTGCTTGTCTAATTATCTTTCTTTTCTCTGTAAAGGAAAACTTAAACACCCGGGGTCTCTTTATTACTTGTAACGTGCCCTCCTCTCTCTCTCTGTGTCTTTTCTTTCCCACAAAATTTGTTTTCCCTTGTTTTCTCCTTTGTTTCTACCAGCACAGAAGCATTTAGAAGCAAAACCATCTTGGAGGAGGGTAGGGGAGTGATGGCTAATGGGTGAAAAACTGGCTTCTGGCTGTCTGGTGGTTTCTATAGCAATAATCATAGAGGGAGATTTTCAGCCCGGAGTAGTTTCTATAACAACATGATAGGGTGCTTTAGAAATAGACCCCTAGGTAAACAGATTCTTTCAGGGTCTCTTAACCTCTTTTATACCACAGGATTAGCATCCCCTTGGAAGATAAATATTAATTGGCTTATTTGATGGAAGCCTTTTAATTTGTAAATAAACTAAAGTTGCTTTTATTTTGTAAAGCTTAAGCATTGTATTGTTCTCTAGATAAAAAAAAAAAAAAAATGATGTAGGAAAGAATGAAGGCACCCATTTGGGCTTCCCTGGGGCTCAGATGGTAGAGAAACTGCCTGCAATGTGGGATACCTAGGTTTGATCCTGCTGTCAGGAAAATATCCCCTGGAGAAAGGAATGGCAGCCCGCTCCAGTATTCTTGCCTTGGGAATCACATAGACAGAGGAGCCTGGCGGGCTACAGTCCATGGGGTCTCAGAGCCGGACACGACTGAGCGCCTAACACAATGAAGGCGCCCGTTTCACACATGCGTTTCATTCAAGAGCTCCTTCTAAGTGCAAGATCAGTGGGAGTATAACCGGGTATATGATGCAGGGATATGCATAGATGGTAGTGGGCTGCAGACAACTTTTCAAGAGAAAAGAATACAGTAAGCCTGGTAATGGTGGTTTAGTTGCTAAGTCACGTCTGACTCTTTGCGACCCCATGGACCGTAGCCTACCAGGCTTAGAAAAAACAATTAGTTACATTTCGGGAGATAGGGATTAAGCTTTCTTGTTTCAGTTCAGTTATGAATTACCGATTATTGAGTCTATGCTGGAAATGGGTGGTATACACAATGATGAATAATATGTGGGATTTACTTAAAAACCTAATTTATATCAAGTAAAATGTTTTCTATTACTATGCAAAGTATTAATATACTTAATTTATTAGGAATTAATTATTTGCTTGAGTTCATCCTTATCTACCCATCCACCTCCACAATACTTCAAGTGCCAAGGTACAGCCATGCCTTCCTACAGTACGGCATCTTGTGCCTGCTCATAAAGCTCCCTTCTGTGTCATTTCCACAGTAGAACTAGCCTTAGACTTTCATTATTTTCTATTCAGTTAAGCTGCCAATTCAAATATGAGACATTCTCTTTCAACTTTCAGAAGAACGTCAGCAGCCACGCATCTCCCCTAGTTTTCTCTCGTTTTCCCGATGTTCTGTACTTAGCAAGGAAGGCTCAGCCTTCATCCCGTGTGCACTCGCCACAGCCTTCTGGGGTAGGTAGAGTTTGCCAGATGGGTCCTGGGAGATGGAGACCCATGGTCCATGCGTGTCACAGATGTGCCGGGGAGCTGGGGCAGGTCTGAGTGCACTGGGGCCTGCTAGAATAGCGGGTGCCAGGGCGCCCTGGGCAGCAGGCCACCAAAATCTTGCCCAGACCAAAGGCACAAGAGCATTGTACTCACTGCATTCGGTGTCACGGGGCTTTTAGCTGGATAAAAAGAAAACGAAATGTATTCACCATTGTTTCCAAGTTATCAAGTAACCACAGTAACCTGGGTTTTCCCCAAATCTGGCTAATGACCTGCAGTGACCAGACTAGAAAATCATTCTCTCTGTCCAAGTGCAGTGAGCCTTAAAGTGAGCAGAACAAATTTCCCCGGGGGAAAACCTATCAGTCAGCAAAGCCAGCAGCATGTACTTACTGCACCATGCAGGAGCTAGGGTACCAAGTGGGGTCGCTGCTGAATACACAGAGCCTGTGTACAGACAGACTGAAGTGGGGAATGTTCTGTTTCCTGAACTTAAAGAGTTCCTTTGCTAACTGGGGAGACAAGTCACCATTTGTGAAACAGAACAATTCAGGAACAACATAAATAAGTGTGATGTCTTAACAATGATCAGTTCTGTGCCGGCTCAGGCCAGGAGATCAGAAGAACGCAAAGATCTGAGAACGATTCATGGGAACATAGGCTTCTAAGGATGTGCACAATTTGAATATACATTGTAATAAATAAGCGCTTAGAAAGTACCTTGAAGCATCTTTATTCATGCCTAGTACTATATCTCGAGGAAGAAATGGCAACCCACTCCAGTGTTCTTGCCTGGAAAATTCTGTGGACAGAGGAGCCTGGTGGGCTATATAGTCCACGGGGTTGCAAAGAATCAAACATGACTGAGCACACACACAGTACTATTATGCCTAGTACTATAATCATGCCTTAAAAGAAGATGATTTAAATACTAGAAAATGAATGTCTTATTCATAATTAGAACCAAATGTAATTTTTCTAGACGTTAGTTCTTTAAACAAAATTATGAGAAAACCATTGAGATCTCCACTGTTCAACATAGTAGCCATGAGTCACATGTGGCTCTGAGTACTTAAACTGTTGCTAGCTGGGGTTGTAATGCACTCAGTGTAGAGTGCATGTAGGATTTCAACAACTTAGTATGAGAAGAGATGTGAATATCTCATTAATTTTTAACCCTAATTACATATTAGAATGATACTGTTTTAGTTATATGTGGTTAAACATAATATATTATTAAAGTTAATTGTACCTGCTTATTTTTGCCTCTTAGTTATAATTTAAATTATATTTTTCACTAGAAGACTTAACGTTACATATGTGACCCACTCACATCATACCTCTGTTAGACAAGGCAGGAAAAGAGGCCTGGTGTTTAAAGTGTGGTCTGAACCCTCAGCATCGGCACCTCTGGGAGCTCACTAGAAATGCTGACTCAGAAAGTCCACAGGTTCATGAGATCCTCATGGTTCAGATGAGTGACAAAGTGTGGACATGCTGGTCTAGACACTTCTTCGGTACACCTTTTTTATGATTCCGTTTTTATTTAAATTTTTTCAAATAAATGTTTAAAGTCTTCTTGGCTTCCTAATTGAACACATTTTAGCTGTATAACTTTGGAGAATTTATTGAACATCCTTGAACCTCAATTCCCTACTTATAAAATAGCTATAATACCTCTAACACCATATTTTTTTGTGGTGGAATTAATGAGATATTTATCCCTAGGAACCCAGGTATTGGAGGCATTTTGGTAATATCAATAATAAAACTGAAACACTAGTTTGGCCTAATTTTTTCATTCTTATATTGTCGGTACTGTTTTGGGTACAGCAGAATGCGCTAAAATTTGAAAGTCTGTTTTCACTCATTTTACCAATTTTCTTTATTTTTTTTTCTTTAACCTTACTTCTGTATGACATAATTACTTTAAAATCTGATAAAAATCTACTGGAAAATAATAAAACTTTCAAGTATCATTTTAGAACAAAAGTAGCCATGTAGCTAAATGATTCTGTAGGATGGTTTTATAATTAATATTGAGATTATGTCTGTTGATCATTGATTAGTTAAGAAAATACTGGTAAGCTGAAACTCCAATACTTTGGCCACCTGATGCAAAGAGCTAACTCATTTGAAAAGACCCTGATGCTGGGAGGGATTGGGGGCAGGAGGAGAAGGGGATGACAGAGGATGAGATGGCTGGATGGCATCACCGACTCGATGGACATGGGTTTGGGTGGACTCCGGGAGCTGGTGATGGACAGGGAGACCTGGCGCGCTGTGGTCCATGGGGTCGCAAAGAGTCGGACACGACTGAACGACTGAACTGAACTGAAGGAGTGGGGAGAAAAGAACTTTTATTTTTCTCTTCATTTAGAACATTTTTAGCTTTACTGTAGAATTCAATTCACTAGAGGCAAGGACCTAGTAAAATGTAAGTATCCCTTTAAATAAAAGGGGTCACTTACAAGCCTATCCTTATTAAAGTGTACATGGATTATAATAAGGTAAGAGTACCCAGGCCTGATTAGCTTTAGATGATTTTAATGTCAAAGGGACATAATTAGATTCTCATTGCAATCGTCAGTGATTGACACTTAGTAAAAATGACCTTCACAGTTTCATTCTTTAGTCATGTTTAAGGATGACCAAGGGCAGGGCCCCTTCTCTGGGGTTAGCATGTGTGATCCATTGGTCCCTCACCCTGACCCCATCCAGACCTGTGCTCAGGTGTGTAGGCTGTGTAGATGAGGACCCAGAGGCTTCTGTTCTCATGGGGAAGCTTTGAGAGCAAAAGAAAGCTTTGGAGAAGCAGGCCCCGATCTCACACGTGCCAGTGTTAACGATCGGAAATCGTACGTAAAAGGCACCTAGCAAGATGGCACCCATACCCAAGGGACTTAAAATATCTTTGTGGGAGAAGTCCTTGGTGAGTCCAGGGACACTCTAGAGCAGGTGAGATGCAGGTGACCCCAGCGAGCTCTAGTGCAGTCTGCTCAGCAGCGAAGTCATGCTGCAGAGTCTGCCCGTGAGCTAAGGGGGCTAAATGCACGGTTGGTGGGGCTGGCTCACTCCTAATCGCAAGGAAAGGTTCTCAGGGGTGTGTAATGACAGCACCCTTGTACTTCCCAGAACTCAGAAACTAATAACTCTTTCCAGAATAGACATACACTCTCATTTTCCTTGCACGGATTCATTTATTAAACATGCGCTTACCAGGCGCTCACCATGTGGTGGTACTGTGCTTGTCAGTAGAAGGGGACCAAGGCGTCTATGCTTTGAACTCTGCATTGAAAGGAAAAACAAGTAATACTGATTAGATAATTACTTTATTATACATTTTTATAAAGAACTTATGTATGTTATCCTTTTTACCTCTCATGATAATAACAATAAAATGAATTGGCTGACAACACTTTAGCTGTTATAGGCACTGCTGGACATTGTATATGTATTAACTAATATTGCCAATAAAATTACGGGGTAGGCATCACTTTTATAAAAATGAGAGCTAATGTTAAGTATCTGAGTACAACTCACACTGTCTGTAAGTGGCAGGGTCAGGGTTTAAACCCAGGTTCCAAAGCCCTTGTTCTGAAGGCTGCGTAGTGTCTCCCTCAGAAAGGAGGAGGCAGGCTAATGACACCCATTCTAAGACCACAGGTATGGGAAACAGCAGANGCCATGTGGTGGTACTGTGCTTGTCAGTAGAAGGGGACCAAGGCGTCTATGCTTTGAACTCTGCATTGAAAGGAAAAACAAGTAATACTGATTAGATAATTACTTTATTATACATTTTTATAAAGAACTTATGTATGTTATCCTTTTTACCTCTCATGATAATAACAATAATATGAATTGGCTGACAACACTTTAGCTGTTATAGGCACTGCTGGACATTGTATATGTATTAACTAATATTGCCAATAAAATTATGAGGTAGGCACCACTTTTATAAAAATGAGAGCTAAGGCAAAGAGGTGATAAGTATCTGAGTACAACTCATACTGTCTGTAAGTGGCAGGGTCAGGGTTTAAACCTAGGTTCCAAAGCCTTTGTTCTGAAGGCTGCGTAGTGTCTCCCTCAGAAAGGAGGAGGCAGGCTAATGACACCCATTCTAAGACCACAGCTATGGGAAACAGCAGAACCAAAATTTAAACCTCTCTCTGTCTTACCACAAAATGGTACTCTTGCCATTACAGTAAATTTGCCTCAATTTAGAATTTAAAACCCGTCTATAGAGATAGCTAGGTAGGAGAGAGTGAATGCCTAGTTTTTTCGAGGCCACAGGAATGCAGAGAAAAGAAACGTCTTAAGGGGCCCATCTACTTGTTGAACTGTCCCGCATGATCCTCTCATCATGTATATCAAAGTGAGCAATTTACCCTATGATTTGCTCCACTTGATTTTATCAAAAGAGGTGAGAGTGAGAGCTTCGCAGCCAGGCTTAAACGGGAATCCAGGTTTTCTTGCTCATTCATCCATTATTCAGCATTCCTATTGATTACCCACCACGTGTGGGCCATTTTGGCTACTTCCCGAATAAAGATGCACCTCTCCTGCCACATCCCTTCCCCACCCCCCACCGCAGTCCCAACCCTGGAATTAAAGTTCAGTCTCTGCAGAAGGCCAGGCTCAAGAAAATTCAACCAGCCCCCTCCTGACTTAAGGAATTCTTTGATCTGGAAATTTCTCCTCTATCTCTAGCATTATTTATAACCTATTTCATTCTAAAGGCAAGTTATTGTGGATAATTTGAAACCCTCAAATCCCAAATATTTGCTATTTGAAATACAAACTATTATTGAAATGAGCTCCCCTGGTGGCTCAGCAGTAGAGAACCTGACTACAATGCAGGAGACCTGGGTTCGATCCCTGGGTGGGGAAGATCCCCTGGAGCAGGAAATGGCAACCCACTCCAGTATTCTTGCCTGGAGAATCCCATGGACAGAGGAGCCTGGTGGGCTACAGCTATCCCAAATATTTGCTATTTGAAATACAAACTATTATTGAAATGAGCTCCCCTGGTGGCTCAGCAGTAGAGAACCTGACTACAATGCAGGAGACCTGGGTTCGATCCCTGGGTGGGGAAGATCCCCTGGAGCAGGAAATGGCAACCCACTCCAGTATTCTTGCCTGGAGAATCCCATGGACAGAGGAGCCTGGTGGGCTACAGTCCATGGGGTTGTAAAAGACTCGGACAGGACTGAGCTGCTAACACAGCAACATGATTGAAATTGTTAGATGGTTCACCAAAATGACAGGGTCCATCCAACTTACCATGTTTCTGAATTAGGAAGAGACAGTACAATTTGAATAAAAATGTTTTCCTTTGAGAGCTGAGTTCAGTTCAGTTGCTCAGTCATATCTGACTCTTTGCCACTCCATGGACTGCAGCACACCAGGATTCCACGTCCATCACCAAATCCTGGAGCTTGCTCAAACTCGTTCCATCCAACCATCTCATCCTCTGTCATCCCCTTCTCTTCTTGCCTTCAGTCTTACCCAGCATCAGCTGAATTAAGTCCTCTTTATTAAGTCAATGGTTGTTCCAGTTATAGAAATCAACAGTAGCTTTTGAGATCTGGTTTAATGTAGAAATCTATATTAACTTCTAAAAACACCAAGGATATAAGCAAAATGTCTCTATAAAGACAGTAGACTTTGTTGTTATTTTAATAAAAACAAAAGTACAAGTGAAAGCAATTCACTAACAAACATTTACTTCTGTAAGAAAAGGCCTTTGACATGACAGGATATCAGAAACTATTCAGTAGATGTTGCTGGGAAAATTGAATTTATGTTCACCATTCCTCAATTCATCTTTCATTTTTATTTAGGTGAAATTAGGTTAAATGTATATTAAAAGTAGAAATAAGAGGTCTTTAAAGCCTGTGCCGGTATCTTTAAAGGGAGGCCTGGCATGCCGCCATCCATGGAGTTGCCAAGGGTCGGACATGACATGGGAACTGAACAGCAGCAGCAGCAGAGCCTGTCCCTTAGCGTGTTAAAGACGTGACTGTCCTGCAGCCGGCATGCCCTCACTCCCGCCCCAGGCAGCAGTTTCCCCCGGCCCTGGCCAGGTCTCAGTTGCTTGAGGAGAAAACGCAGTGAAGTACCTGCCACAGAGCAGTGAGCAGAGGACACTTCCTTTGTAATTGTGGGAGTGCAGGTGAGTGCCCTACTTACAGCTGAGGCGCATCTGCTAATTTAACCCGGATACGAGCAATACACTGGTCCTTCCTACCTTCCTTCCTTCCCTTCTGCCAACAGACCGGATTCTTAGAGTAAATAGAAATGAGGGCTCAACTCAAAAATGAGAGTGCTCGTGGGGGGAGTTCAGTTAGGAAATCCTAGGAGAAGACTAAGAAGAACTCTAATAAGGCCTGTAAATAAAAAGCAGAGAAACAAGGGTCAGCTGTTACCCTCCAAATAAATGCAGGTAGGCTTGTACACATGCCCAGTTTATACTGGAACGGACATCTTTAAGGTAAGATCTTGGCTTTGACGATGAAAATTCACAGAATAGCCACTGAGCATTTGTTGGGCGTAAATAGGCACTGGGATCCTCTGAACAGAAAAGCCTTATCAATTTGTGAGGTGTTTCTCTGAGCCCCGAATTTAAATGGCACTCGAAACATACAGTGAGATGGTGAAGATATTCTTGTGTGAGAGCAGGGTTTTTTTCTCAGTCTAAACCTCATTCATCTCGGTTTGATCCTGACCGAGTCCAGGTACTTTATTTAATTTATATTGGAGTGTAGTTTTTCACAACGTTGTGTTATTTTCTGCTATATAGCGAAGTAAATCATCTCTCTCTCTCTCTCTCTCTCTCTATATATATATATATATATATATATATGTTCTCTTGTTTGGATTTCCTTCCCATTGAGGTCAGCACAGAGCATTGAGTAGAGGATCTGGCCTCATCAGTTATCTACTTTATACGTAGTGTATATACGTCATGGAATTTATGGGAAAAGTGTCTTTGGCGTGTTGGATCAGCCCATCAGTAGTCTTGCTTTGTAAGTGTGCACCTGGGTCTCTGTTGTGTGTGCGTGTTAGTTGCTTACTTGTGTCTGACTCTTTGCAACCCCATAGACTGTAGCCCACCAGGCCCCTCCGTGCATGGGATTGTCTAGGCAAGAACACTGGAGTGGGTGGCCATTTCCTTTTCCAAAAGGAACGATAGAAAGAAAGTGAAGTCGTTCAGTCATGTCCTACTCTTTGCGACCCCGAAGACTGCAGCCCGCCAGGCCCCTCCATCCATGGGACTTTCCAGGCAGGAGTGCTGGAGTGGGCTGCCATTGCCTCTGCAAGAATACTGGAGTGGGTTGCCGTTTCCTTCTCCAGTGCATGAAAGAGAAAAGTGAAAGTGAAGTCAATAGTGTTAACTGACGATAGTGTTTTCAATTGCCTTTCTAGATTTCCCTGGACAGGTCTTTAATTTTTGAAACTTTTGTTGAGTGTTGAGGTCATTACATCATGCATGGTACCAAGGATAGAAGCCCTGTCCTCACCATCCACCTTTCTGTCAAAAATAGGCATGACACTAGGGAAGACCCCATTTGTTACTTTTGAGTTTATGATACTCATTCATACAACATGTTGGTGAGTTGACCCATGTGGATTCAGAACCTGTAAGTAAAAAACTATTGTAAAATGAGTTATTTAAATTAAGAACAGTGTGGGGACTTCCCTGGTGGTCCAGTGGCTAAGTCTTGGAGACCCAGGGGGATCCTTGAGCAGGGAGCTAGATCCTGCATGCCACAACAAAGACTGCCGAGTGCTACTGCTAAGACCTGGCTGCTGCTGCTGCTGCTGCTGCTAAATCGCTTCAGTCGTGTCCAACTCTGTGCGACCCCAGAGACCGCAGCCCACCAGGCTCCTCCGTCCATGGGATTTTCCAGGCAAGAGTACTGGAGTGGGTTGCCATTGCCTTCTCCAAGGCCTGGCACAGCCAAGTAAATAAATATTTTTTTAATTAAGAACAAAGGGAATTCTCTGGAGGTCCACGGTTTCATTGCCAAGGGCCGAGGTTCAGCCCCTGATCAGGGAACTAAGGTCCCCACAAGCTGCATAACATGGCCAAAAAATACAAAAAGAACAAATCTTTGAAATGTACTCTGACATCTAAAACAGAATTGGCACATTTTTAGCTAGATAATATCTGAGATGAAAGCATTTTGCCATAAATCTGGTATAAGCCCATTACCCAGTCATCATCCAGCAGGCAAGATTTTCTAGTGACAGTCAGAACTGTTGCCTCAGAAACTCCTTAATCCTGATTGCACAACATCCTTGTGTTGCCAAGTGTCTCAAGGGTTTTGGTGAAATTCCCAAATACTCAGTTTTAAAAATAGTTGCACTGTGAGCCTTTCCGGAGTTCTTCAGTTGAATAGGTTGAGAATCACAGCAATAGAGAGTCACGGGCATGTCCAACAGCATTCATTCACTCAAGGATCTCTTTGGCACTAAAGACTCTGAATATATTGTAGAAAGAACATGATGAAATTAACTCTAAAATGGCCTTCATTAGATTTTTCATGACTGTTCCTTTATTTATTTTTTTTATTTTATTTTACTTTATAATACTGTATTGATTTTGCCATACTGTCTGCTCCTTTAATACAGACTTAGCTTATAATTGTTTCCCAAATGAATTATCAAGCTGTATCTGCATTTGCCGGTGAGTGGTTTGTCTTTCTAGCCAAATATGAAGTTGACACTGGCTTAGTCATCTCACTTTGTCCAAATATTAAAAAAAAAAATGCTAGATTTTCTTTAGAAAATACTTTTGAGCATCCTCAGTAAACTGTAGCTTTCTTAACACAAAAATTCCCTTATTCTCTTTTCAGTTTAATACTAGTTTATCTCAGCTACATGGTTTTTTTTTTGTTTGTTTGTTTTTGTTTTTTTTTTTTAGAATGTGAACCGAAAGAAAACTTGGAGTTTATTGAAACCAGTCTTAACCAAGTGCCAAAATTTAAAACAAAACAAGACCTCCCAAAAAATGGACAGGGGTGATAACTTCATTACTGTCTTGGAAAACATACACTGCATTTTAACTTGTGTTAAAAATTATAACCCTAAATTTGTTCCTTATTCAAGACCTTGCAACCCAAGCATTCCTGGGAATGTTGCCTAGTATTGATATATCCTCTTGTTTTCAAAGGTGGGATATGAGCCTCTTGCTCCAACAGTAGGACGAAATATTTTTGGGCGGCAAGTTTGTCAACTTCCTGGTCTCTTTTGTTATGGTGAGTGTCTTTTGATTTATCGAAAATTGGATGACATCGGCAAGTGTAATAGGCAGGAGTCACTTAAAAAAACATATAGAAAGCATGTTTTCTTGAAATTTCTGTGTGACCATTTCTTTCAGCTAGAATGTAAATCTCTGATTTGTGTTCTTAGCTCAGCACATTGCGAGCATTGATGGGAAGCGTGGATTGTTCACAGGCTTAACGCCAAGACTGTGTTCAGGCGTCCTTGGAACTGTGGTCCATGGTAAAGTTTTACAGGTAATAAGAAAATCCATCTTCCCATAGATTTAAATTACCTTTTAACAACAGTTTGTCCTACTGATTAAGAGCAATTGCAAAGATATAGTTACATCCATGGCTTTTCTTCCTCTTGAAAAACATGTACTTGAAATACTCATTGTTAATTCTTTCCTGGGAAGCAAGGAGAATTTGTCTAAAATGAAGTAATTGATTTTGACCTACACAAACTTCCTCTGGACCAGGTGTTCTGAGCAGAAATTAAGTGCACTTATTTGAGCTCCTGAATAGCTTACTTGGGGCTTCCTTCATTAGTGAAGAATATGCCTGCAATGGGGGAGATGGGACAGGAGCCTCAGGTTCACTCCCTGGGTTGGGAAGATCCTCTGGAGAAGGAAATGGCGACCCACTCCAGTATTCTTGCCTGGAAAATCCCACTGACAGAGAATCCTGGCGGGCTACAGTCCATGGAGTGCGGTCGAACTTGACTTAAAGACTAAGCATCCATGTGTAACTCATCTTATTTCTTCAAAAGACGAAGGAAGCTGGTTAAAATGTACATTTCTGGTTTTATTTTCCTCTTATTCCTAGTGTCACTCCTAGTAAAATATTACCTGTGACAAACTTTTTTTTTTTTTTAACTTAACAAGATAAACGTTAAAGTCAGGATAGTGTTTATTTATGGGAAGAGGAAGGGAGACCAGCCATGGGATACTCAGTTCAATTCAGTTCAGTCCAGTTCAGTCCAGTCTCTCAGTCGTGTCTGACTCTTTGCAACCCCATGAATCGCAGCACGCCAGGCCTCCCCGTTCGTCACCATCTCCCGGAGTTCACTCAGACTCACGTCCATTGAGTCCGTGATGCCATCCAGCCATCTCATCCTCGGTCGTCCCCTTCTCCTCCTGCCCGCAATTCCTCCCAGCATCAGGGTCTTTTCCAATGAGTCAACTCTTCGCATGAGGTGGCCAAAGTACTGGAGTTTCAGCTTTAGCATCATTCCTTCCAAAGAAATCCCAGGATTGATCTCCTTCAGAATGGACTGGTTGTATCTCCTTGCAGTCCAAGGGACTCTCAAGAGTCTTCTCCAACACCACAATTCAAAAGCATCAATTCTTCGGCGCTCAGCCTTCTTCACAGTCCAATTCTCACATCCATACATGACCACAGGAAAAACCATAGCCTTGACTAGACGGACCTTAGTCACCAAAGTAATGTCTCTGCTTTTGAATATACTATCTAGGTTGGTCATAACTTTTCTTCCAAGGAGTAAGCGTCTTTTAATTTCATGGCTGCAGTCACCATCTGCAGTGATTATGGAGCCCCAAAAAATAAAGTCTGACAGTGTTTCCACTGTTTCCCCATCTATTTCCCATGAAGTGATGGGACCGGATGCCATGATCTTTGTTTTCTGAATGTTGAGCTTTAAGCCAACTTTTTGCTCTCCTCTTTCATTTTCATCAAGAGGCTTTTTAGCTCCTCTTCACTTTCTGCCATAAGGGTCATGTCATCAGCATATCTGAAGTCATTGATATTTCTCCCGGCAGTCTTGATTCCAGCTTGTGTTTCTTCCAGTCCAGCATTCCTCATGATGTACTCTGCATAGAAGTTAAATAAGCAGGGAGACAATATACAGCCTTGATGTACTCCTTTTCCTATTTGGAATNCTCCAAAAGGAACGATACAAAGAAAGAAAGTGAAGTCGTTCAGTTGTCCTACTCTTTGCGACCCCAAAGACTGCAGCCTGCCAGGCCCCTCCGTCCGTGGGACTTTCCAGGCAGGAGTACTGGAGTGGGCTGCCATTGCCGCCTCCGGGTCTCTATTAACAGTTTCCTCAAATAAAGCTCCTGCAGTGACACTGTGTTAGTGAGTGACACTTTTTTGGTTATTATCGTTATTGCTCCATTTCCTATTAATCCAGTAACTTTTTTCCAAACAATCTCTAAGCATCTTATACAACAATAAGAGCTAACATTTACTGACCATTTACTGTATGTCTGCCAAACATTTAAATCTAGTGACTTCAATTCAGTTCAGTTCAGTCACTCAGTCGTGTCCTACTCTTTGCGACCCCATGAATCGCAGCACGCCAGGCCTCCCTGTCCATCACCATCTCCCCAAGTTCACTCAGACTCACGTCCATCGAGTCCATGATGCCATCCAGCCATCTCATCCTCGGTTTTTGTAATTCTTAAGATATCTGGTTGTAGGAAAAATGAATGCTAATACAAAACTGAATTTTTATTTTCTCACAAAGCTATGTTGAAAGTGTATGAAAGCAGGTTAACACCCCTGTCCAGCTGAACCCTTGTATTTCGTCGAGCAGCTGGTCCTCAGTGTGTGTCTGAGAAGAAGCGTTCAGGCAAACTCCTTCGCAGCTTGCGTGCGACTGCGTCCTCTTCCGTTTGCTCCAGTTTTCCTCCAAAGGCATCACGCTGTGTCTCCCTGAATTCAGTGTGAATGTGTGATGTTCTCCAGTGTTTTGATCTTTCTTTTTTACGAAGAAATAGATATCAATGAATTCTTCACTTCCCTATGAAACATGAAAGCTTCTCTGTATAGCGCTGGGCAGCCCCGCTCTGAGCCTTGGGAAGTCCTAGGGCAGTCACCAAGTCAGTAATCCTTGGGTTTTTGACTTTGCCACCTTGCCCCACAAGGAGGCAAAACTTCTATGCCAGGTTTCCTTTCACATGCGCCATGATAAACAATGATCATACAACACAATTTTCGCTCAAAAGCAAGATGGTGATCATTGTATTAACGACATGATCCCCCACACGCTGCGGACCTCGCTGAGGTGGTAACTGAATAAATGCTTAGTCTGGCAGATCACTCTGCGGGCTCGCCTTCTTTATCTTTTCTTTCTGCTCCCATCTCCCTCTCCAATCTCTACAGGACTTTTCCAAACTCTCTCTGGTCTCTTCAGCCCTTCAGCTTCTCTCCCCATGTATTCTGACACATTCTCAGCAGGTGTCTCCCTCCTTCATGGAGGAAATAGAAAACAGGGGACCAGAAGCGCCTCTTTCCAGCCACAAACCCAGTCCCCCCAGCCCAGCTAAGAGCTGCCTTTTATTTCTGCCCGGGGTCCAGTCTCTTTTCTCTGCATCCTTATGCCATTTTCCCCCATTATCTCCCATCCATTCTTCTTCATTTTTTTCACTATCAGTTACTGTAGAGGATAGAAACCCAAGTGTTTATAGGTTGGAAACGAAAAGTACACACTTCCGCACAATATACCCAGATGTTAACCCAAATAGATATACAGGTACGATACAACACAGAGTTGATGGAGGAAATCTAACTGCTCATGCTTTGGCGCACTGAGGGATCCGAGGAGAATGTCACCACCCATGTTAACAAAACTCACCACCTGTCCTTCTTTATCCACCCATCCGCATTCATTTGAACAGGTTCTGATTTCTCACACTTTATTCAAAATTCCTCCTTATCCTCACCTTCCAGTCCACACCTCTCCCTTTCACTGTGACACTTACTGCCACGCCCACCACCCTCATGTTTCTGGACCCTCCGTTTCTTCCTCAACGTGCTCTTGTCTCAGTCTCACATGGAATAAGGCCACTCCTCTCCAGGTGACCAGTAACATCAAAGAAGCATCTCCAGTCCTCAGCATTCCTGGTTTTCATTCCACCAGTCCAGCCCTTCCTCGTCACTTTGCTTTGTTAGATCTTTTCCTATAGCCAACCACTAAACTCACTCTGAATACCCTCAAAGTCCTGAATTAAACATACTTCTAACCTTAACCTGAAACACCCATTTCATTAGCTTTAATAGACTTCTAAGCTTCTCCGGTGGCTCAGATGGTAAAGCGTCTGCCTACAAAGCAGGAGACCTCGGTTTGATCCCTGGGTTGGGAAGATCTCCTGGAGAAGGAAATGGCAACCCTCTCCAGTATTCTTGCCTGGAAAATCCCATGGACAGAAAAACATGGTAGGCTACAGTCCATTGGGTCGCAACGAGTCGGACACGACTGAAGGACATTCACTTACTTACTTACTTAATAGACTTCTACTAACTGATGACTCCAATTCAGGCCCAAGGCTCTGCTCTGATATGTAGCCTTGTAGGTCCCTTGGACTGCAAAGATATCAGGCTGGTCAGTCCTCAATGGTGACAATACACAGCCTTGATGTATATTTTCCTATTTGGAACCAGTCTTTTGTTCCATGTCCAGTTCTAACTGTTGCTTCCTGACCTGCATACAGATTATTCAAGAGGCAGGTTAGGTGGTCTGGTATTCCCATCTCTTTCAGAATTTTCCACAGTTGATTGTGATCCACACAGTCGAAGGCTTTGGCATAGTCAATAAAGCAGAAATAGATGTTTTCCTGGGACTCTCTTGCTTTTTCCATGATCCAGCAGATGTTGGCAATTTGATCTCTGGTTCCTCTGCCTGTTCTAAAACCAGCTTGAACATCAGGGAGTTCACGGTTCNTGTGATCCACACAGTCAAAAGCTTTGGCATAGTCAATAAAGCAGAAATAGATGTTTTTCTGGAACTCTCTTGCTTTTTCCATGATCCAGCGGATGTTGGCAATTTGATCTCTGGTTCCTCTGCCTTTTCTAAAACCAGCTTGAACATCAGGGAGTTCACGGTTCACGTATTGCTGAAGCCTGGCTTGGAGAATTTTGAGCATTACTTTACTAGCGTGTGAGATGAGTGCAATTGTGTGGTAGTTCGAGCATTCTTTTGCATTGCCTTTCTTTGGAATTGGAATCAAAACTGACCTTTTCCAGTCCCGTAGCCACTGCTGAGTTTTCCAAATTTGTTGGCCTATTGAGTGAGCACCTTCACAGCATCATCTTTCAGGGTTTGAAAGAGCTTAATGGAATTCCATCACCTCCACTAGCTTTGTTCATAGTGATGCTTTCTAAGGCCCACTTGACTTCACATTCCAAGATGTCTGGCTCTAGATTAGTGACTTAGTTATCACAAAAACCCTAAGAAGTGGATTCTACTGTTTCTCCTTCTCTGTAGCTGAGGAAACAGAGGCTGTGCATGCCAGAGCCAGGCCCGACAGAGTGTGTCTCACTTCACAGGCTTTGCTTGTCATCCAAAACACACACACACACACACACACACACACACACACAGAGGCTCATCTACTATGGTCGGCCAGTCTAAACACTGCCAAAAACATTGCTAATAAAAAGTTGATAAAATTTTTAGATTCTTTACTGATAATTTTTAAATCTGAGAATTACATTTCTGTTTCAGAGATAAGTGTATTAAAGCCATCAAGGACAAAGGAATAAACTGGGAAGATCCCATGGAGAAGGGCATGGCAACCCACTTCAGTATTCTTGCCTGGAGAATCCCATGGATAGAGGAGCCTGGGGGGCTATAGTGCATGGGGTCGCAGAGTCAGACACGACTGAAGTGACTTAGCATACACACACGCAGAATAATCTTAGAGATGTTAAAATGCTTTTCCCTGAAATCACCTTGTAGTATGTCATTGATCCAAATAAATATATTCTTATAACTAAACTAAATTACCAATATGGCTGTTTTCCAAATAAATTATTAGAAAATAGAAATGCCCACACATAAGTAAATACTAATGTTTGTGTGCTTATAGTCTTTAAAACTGGTCAAGTTACTTTTTATGTCTTAGCAAATATACATATGTTTGCATATATAGTTATATATAATGTATATTTATATTAAAATTATACATTTATTTTAACCCTAGCAATACCAAAATAGCAAATACAAAAGAATTACAGAAACTCTCTGAAACAGTTCCTTTTCTCCTGAACAGTGATTTCAGATTGCTCTTCAGCCCCCTGGGCTCCCCGCAGGTGTCCTCAGAAAGGCTGGGGGCTGAGTGGCTGGGCTGGAGGTCTCCTCCCTTCCTCACACTGAGCTGCTCCTCGCTGCAGTTATGTGTGTTGGGATTGCTCACGGCATCTTCCTTGGAGGAGTTCTGTTGCACTTAAGAAAAAAGGAAAAGTCCGAACCCCATTATTCTGGAACTTCTTACAATATCCAGTAGATGGCAAACTTTACTGCAAGAAAACAGCTGGGCAGCCTCTGTAAAGTGGCCTGAGAATAGCAGTGCCTCTTCACATGCAGTAAGGTTTTCCCCCGGTGACTAAGGCCCACGTGAAGGCTGGGAACAACATCCTCCTCCTGTAAAGTGCTTCTGTACGTGTCCATTTCACTCTTGTTCTAAAGGTGTTACCATTATGAGAATGATCTTATTGTTCTCTGAGCATACACACAGTGTGTGGTACACTGAAGTAATGTATACACGATAAAGTCTTTTTCAATTCAGGTGTACGAAAGTGGAATAATCATAACCCTTACTTCGTGACACTCCCATCATTGGTCTCTGCATATTCCGCTTTTATTTTCTTAGTTGGCTATTTAATCTGTTGTTTTTAATAAGGCAGTAAATTGCAGTTCCTTTCTGTATTTGAAAAAAAATTATTTTCTTTTTGACAGGCTATAGTCTTTGCTTGTCTAGTACAGTCAGCTGAAGCATCAATTAATAACGCCTAGGCTAGTGGTTAAGACTTTGCCTTCCAATACAGGAGGTCCAGGGGTTAAAATTTCGCCTTCCAATACAGGAGGTACGGGTTCAACCACTGGCCAGGGAGCCAAGATCTCACGTGCCTTTTGGTCAGAAAACCAAAAACTATGAAACAGAAGCAATATTGTAACAAGTTCAATAAAGACTTTAAAAATGGTCCACATTGAAAAACCTTAAAAAAAAAAATGCTTAGGTCACAGTCTGTGGGCTTTCCAGGTGGCTCATTGGTAAAGAACCGGCTGCCAATACAGGAGATTTGGGTTCGACCCCTGGGTCGGGAAGATCCCGTGAAGGAGGAAATGGCAACCCGCTCCAGTATTCTTGCCTGGAGAATCCCATGGACCAAGGAGCCTGGTGAGTTACACTCCATGGGGTCGCGGAGAGTCAGACATGACTGAGAGACTGAGCGCGCGCGCACACACACACACACAGAGGCCACATTTCTAAGAGGGCCTATTTGCATCTCACCTAGGGCACACCCATAAACCCAGGCAGCAAATGGTGCCAATGACAACCTGATCCCCAGAGAAGACCCAGTAAGAGGAGGTGCTTGAGGGACCATCTTGTCCTGCACCAGCACGGAAAACAGAATTCGGAGTGCACATGTGAGCAAACCAATGAGTGTGTGTGTGTGTGTGTGTATTATAACTATTCCTGTTTTGCTTTGAAAAATATTTTTACTACATTTATTCAGCAACACTTTAAAAATCACTAAGGGCTATAAGGGAAACAACAATACCCTTCTTCATACCTCTCCTTCCATTCCAGCTTCTCACTCTCACTCAGCATGCACTCCCTGGAAGCAACTACTTGAAACTCTCCTAGATATTTCTTGTCATTTTCATTTGTATGTTTTAAAATAATAGGCTAGGCTTTATTCTTCAGTGTTAGCTACTCGCACGATCGCTTGGAATTCCGTATATCCTGACATGACTTTACGCTCCGTCCTCGTCTCCTCCTTGCCCCCTCATGTCCTGCCTGTTTTCTCTGGTGTCTCATTTTGAAATTCCTCCTTGACTGTTCCTCTAGTTCCCTTTTTCTTCTGCCTCCTGTTTCCAATCTCTTGGTAAAACTCTTTTGTGGGGGTGAGGTGGTGAAGATTCTTCCCAACTTTCAATCACTCAGCTGAATTTTTAAATGTCTGAGACTTACATTTTTAATTTCTTGTTTTCTGAAAGTTTATCTTTATAACCCTTCTACTCATTTCACTGCAGCCATATCCTTTCCTGACTCTTTGAAAATGATAATTCTCGAGTTTACATAAATTTTGGTTATCTCCCTACACGGTCTTTGCCCCTTCCAAGTTACATTTCTTTAAAACAATTTGTGTTTCGGTCTTTGTGTTTGATCTTAGTTGGAGATTTTCCTCAAATGTCTGAAAATCTCATGCAATCTGTTCATATATAAGAAGGAAGTACTATTGTTTCTTAAGCTGATTAATAGATTCAAAAACATTCATTTATCATTGTTTTTTAGAGTATAATTGAAGTATAAAGTATAATCATGTATGCATGCCCTATATGCTTACGTACATTTCATATGGTAGTTCTTATTAAAGCTGTTTGAAAGATCTTTCTTTATGTGCTAGGGTTTACAGCTTATTAGGATTTATTCTAGAGTGGTCCAGCTGGGTCATTTCAATAGGTGACATTCCACATCAGTATCTGAAAGTATTTTCACTCAGGCTTGTCAAGAGAAATAATTCCCTTTCCTGCTTGGAGTATACATCTGGCTCCTGGCATTGTTAGAAATGAATCAAAAATGAGGCTGGGGTGTGTCTCAGAATTCTGCATAGACACCCACTTAATTTTTCCACAAACCAGACTCAGCCCCACGCTCATCACCCGTGCCTCTGAATCTGCCTTCGTGGGGGAAACACATGCAGTTTCCTAGAGAGAGAGAACAAGAGCATATAACAGCTCTCAACCAGCTTCCCAAACAACCTTCCTTTTCTCAGCTCCACTTGCATAATCATTTCAGAAGTACGTGACGCGTGTAATTCCTGAACCTGTTGGGGACTCTGTGGCCTCAGCTGGTTCTGGGGCTCTCCCACTTCTGGCTTGGGGTCAGCGCTCTTTGGCTTCTTGAGTCCAGCACTTCTCGCCCCCTGTAGTCCAGCTTCCAGTGTGTATGTATATTTACGGCTGTCTACCCCCTCAACCTCTGTCCTGCCTCTTGAAAGTTTATGGTGATTTATTCCTTTCTGTATTATTTTAGGATTTGGGGTGGGTCTGATTTATTGAGGTATAATTTACATACAGCATGAGAAAACTCACCACTTTTAAGTGGCAAATGCATACGATTAGTAACTAGAGGCACATTCATGATACAGAATATGTCCATGAATATTTCTTTATGATCCTCTGCATTAGGCCCTTCACCAGTTCCGTTCCCCAGTGACCACTGAACTGCGTCCAGTGATATAATTGCGCCTTCTCCAGAACGTCATAAAAGTGGAATCACGCAGCATGTAGTCTTCGGCCTGCCTTCTTTCACTTAGCATAGTACTCTGGAGATTCCTTCATGTTGTTCTGTGGATCTGTAATTTGCTGAGTAGTGGTCCAACATATGATATATTAAAATTTATTTACCAGTTGATGAACATTTAGCTCTTTCTGGTGTTGGTCATTATGAATAAAGTTGTTTTCTTTTTCAAGCAATTTTTTGTATAGGCGTTATGATTTCATTTCTCTTGGGGGAAATGCCTAGCTGTGGGATTGCTGGGTCATATGGTAAATGTATGTTTAAATTTATAAGACACTTCAAAAATGTTTTTCAAAGTTCCTACACTATTTTGAATTTCTACCAGCAATGTATGTGATAAGTAACTGATATAGCAATATTGATAATGGCAAAAGTAGTCTTTTAAGTTATGATGCCTTGCTGAAGACAAAAGATGATTTTTTAAAAATATATTGGGATCAAACCAACAGTGCAATGTAATTCTTCTGAATTTCTATGAACATAAGAACATTGGTTCAGAATATAAAAGTGAAATTGTCAGAACTAAAAGGAGAAATAGACAAAATTTATAATCACTATGAAAATGGAAAGAAAGTAAAAGTCACTCAGTTGTATCTGACTCTTCCCGACCCCATGGCCTATACAGTCCATGGGACTCTCCAGGCCAGAATACTGGAGTGGGTAGCCTTTCCTTCTCCAGGGAATCTTCCCAACCTAGGGATTGAACTCAGGACTCCTGCACTGCAGACAGATACTTTACCAGCTGAGCCACCAGGGAAGCCCAATATATAATCACTATGGGAGGTTTTAATGCATCAGTCTCAGCAGAGAGAAAAGGTGAAAACAATGAGTGATGCTATCAGTTCAGTTCAGTC